>PVIA01010958.1:0-47918 GCA_004024845.1 Tonatia bakeri | reverse complement strand
CATTCCCCCCTTTAGTTCATGTCCTTGTGTCATAAGTTCTTTAGCTTCTACATTTCCCATACTATTCTTGCCCTCCCCCTGTCTATTTTCTACCTACCATCTATGCTACTTATTCTCTGTACCTTTTCCCCCTCTCTCCTCCTCCCACTTCCCTGTTGCTAACCCTCCATGTGATCTCCATTTCTGTGGTTCTGTTCCTGTTCTAGTTGTTTGCTTAGTTTGCTTTTATTTTAGGTATGGTTGTTACTAACTGTGAGTCTGGTCTTTTTTTACTGTTCACATTTTTAATCTTCATTTTCTTAGGTAAGTAAGTTCCTTTAACATTTCATATAATGAGGGCTTGGTGATGATGAACTCCTTTAACTTGGCCTTATCTGAGAAGCACTTTATCTCCCCTTCCATTCTAAATGAAAGCTTTGCTGGATAGAGCAATATGGGATGTAGGTCCTTGCCTTTCAGGACTTGGAATACTTCTTTCCAGCCCCTTCTTGCCTGTAAGGTCTCTTTTGAGAAATCAGCTGACATTCTGATGGGAACTCCTTTGTAGGTAACTGTCCCCTTATCTCTTGCTGCTTCTAGAATTCTCTCCTTCATTTTCACCTTGGCTAATGTAATTACGATGTGCCTTGGCATGTTCCTCCTTGGGTCCAACTTCTTTGGGACTCTCTGAGCTTCCCGGACTTCCTGGAAGTCTATTTCCCTTGCCAGAGTGGGGAAGTTCTCCTTTACTATTTGTTCAAATAACTTTTCCACTTGTTGTTTTTCCTCTTCCCCTTCTGGTACCCCTATAATTCAGATGTTGGAACGTTTAAAGATGTCCTGAAGGTCCCAAAGTCTCTCCTCATTTTTTTGAATTCTTGTTTCTTCATTCTTTTCTGATTGGGTGTTCCTTTCTTCCTTCCTTCTGGTCCACTCCACTGATTTGAGTGCCAGTTTTCTTCCCATCACTATTGGTTCCCTGTGCATTTTCCTTCATTTCTCTTATCGTAGCCTGCATTTGTTCATCTAATTTCTGACCAAAGTCAACCAAGTCTGTGAGCATTCTGATCACCAGTGCTTTGAACTGTGCATCTGATAGGTTGGCTACATCTCGGTCACTTAAAAAAATTGGATCTGGGGCTTTTAATTCTGTTTGAGCCATCTTTTTTATTTTTTATTTTCCTTTGGTCTGGTTGCAGCTGTTACATAAGGGCGGCAGAGCCTTAGGTGTTCACCAGGGAGGGGCACCCCAGTTGCTGGGTTGTGACGTTGCATGTGGGGGCGGAGTCCAAGAGGGAACAATGGCATCTGCTCCCTTTTCTCTAGGACTTCAATCCCCTTTGCCGCTTCCCACAAGCAAATTGGGCCCTTCTGGTGCTGGCTCCCGGGTGGGTGGGCTTGTATACTTTCTTGGACTCTGTGGGTCTCCCCAAGGAGCTCTCCTGTGAGGCTGGGAGATTCTCCCAGCACCTCAACCCCCACAGGTGTTTTCAATCAGTGCTTTTAGGCTTTGTTTCCCAGCGCTGGGTCCCTGGGTTGCGCAGTCTGCGTCACTGCCAGTTTTCTCCTGGTTTATCTGCGCGAGAATGTGTGGTTGAGGACAGCCAGCTGCCTTGTGCGCCTCACTAGGTCTGCTCGTTGCCTCCCGAGCCCAGGGTCTGCCACCGGTCCGTCAGCTGCTCCTGAGCTTCTGGGGTCTGCTAACTCCCGTCTGCGCCCTGCATGCCTGCGTCTGCCAGCCACCGCTTTTTCCTGCTGGGACCCCTTGACCCCTCTCCGTAGGCCTCCAACTCCGCCCCTCCTTATTGGTCTGGATGTATGGTAGTCAGACTTCCATTCAGTTCGTTTCTCTCTGTTCTGGTTGTTTCTTGTTTCTCAATTTTTGTTGTCCTTGGTTTTGGTTGCGTGAGGAGGCACAGTGTGACTACCTATGCCTCCATCTTGGCCAGAAGTCCGACCTGAGTTCTTTTAATCTCTCATTTACACTATTTCAAAAGACGAACCAGTTCCACCAGAAGATGACCCAGTTAAAACTCAGTCCTCTTTACATGTTTTTAAGATGGGAGAAGAATTTAAAGAGGACATTGTGGCAAAGAAGTCTGTTATGACTACGAAAATGTGGTAGCTTAATGGGTCACATATTACAAAAAGTTTTTCTTTATGTTGGTAGAGCAACTAACAAATTTAACAGTTCCTGCTAGGTGGTGCTGAAGCTGCTGCTGACTGACAGATCCCTGAGAACACGTGGTAGGAAGGTCTCATTATAATACGGGTATGGGCAAAAGTAGGTTTACAGTTGTTCATATGAGAAATAATATAGTAATACGTAATATAAGAATAAACAGTACTAACAACTATAAACTTACTTTTGCCCCACCCTGTATATCAATTTTCTCAACACTTCCTAAGTATATCAGATTGAACAAGGTACCTAAATATATGCGTAATGGGCATAATCAATAATTTATTTGATATGTCTTGAACAGATAGACCCTTTGGTATACATCCCAGAAAGTGCAAAATAAATAACTTGGTAAGAACTGGGTAAGAAATCCTGGTTCAAGCCAGAAAGCTTTCAATACTTTGCTTTTGACAAAAGTGAAGATCCTAATCAATTTACTAGCTTTCAGATCATTAAAAATGATTAAAAAAAAAAAGATCAACAAAATCATTTAGTCAATAAATAAATAGGGGGAAATAGACCAATCTTCTGTGGAGAAGAATTTGAAATAATTTATACAGGTATCTCGGTCTCTAAAAGATGTAATTCCCCACTCCTTAAAGTGTGAGCTATACCCGTGACTTCCTTCCAAAGAGTACAGATGGGAAGCAGGGGAGAGAATAACTTAGAAGAGGAGAAACCCTGAACACAGAATTTCAACCAGGTATAAAACGTTAGTACCAACAGTGATAAATCACATTGGTAATATACATACCCTTGAAATTATATAATGAAAATGTACAGCTGACCCTTGAACACAGGCTAGAGGTGCACAGATCCCCATACTGTCAAAATCCACATATAGCTTTTGACACTCCTAGAACTTAAACTGTGTGTCCTTCAGTATCCCTGTGTATCCCTCGAGGAGGACTGATTCCAGGATACCCTCTCCATGCCCGCATATATGCAAATCTATGGATGCTCAAATCCCTTATATAAAATGGTGTAGAACAATGAATACATATAGTTGACCCTCCAATCTGCAAATTCCCTAAAATACTGTTTTTGAGCTGTGGTTGCTTGAATCTGTGGGTGCAAAACTCAGGGGTACAAAGGGCCAGATGTATATTTATTGAAAAAAAAAAATCCACTATTACTGGGCCCATATTGTTCAAGGGTTCATCAACTGTTCTTTACCTTTGTGGTTTTCCTCCCCTCCACTCATCACCCAAATCTAATAATCAGGAAAGCAATAGAAAAATACCAGTTGGGGAACATTCTATAAAATGCTTGATCAGTACTCCTCAAAATTGTCAAGGTAATTAATCCAAAACAAGGAAAGTCTAAGAAACTGTCACAGTTGCCTAAGGAGATATGTCTATTAAATATAATGCATTTTTCATGGGATTCTGGAGCAGAAAAATGACAGTAGGTAAAAACTAAGGAAATGTGAAAGAGTATGGTCTTCAGTTAAAATAATGTATCAATATTGGTTTACTAATTTTAATAAACGGAACCATACTAATGTTAGATGTTAATAAAGAAAATTGGCAGTTTCAGGGTATATGGAAATTATCTATACTTTCTTCACAATTTTTCTGAATATCTAAAACTGTTCTAAGACTTTAAGTGATGTAAAAAATGGTAATAACAAAAAAAAAAAACAGTAATAACAAAACCACAGTGAGATACCACGTCCGCCCATTAGAATGACTATAATTTAAAAAGCACAGACCATATGTGTTCACGAAGCCCTGAAGAAACCAGCATTCTCACACACTGCTCAGTGGGAATGTACTCCTTAGTGCAGCGAAAAAGAAACCCATATTGGCAGTTCCTCAGAAAGTTAAAACACTGAGTTACCATATGACCCAGCAAGTTCATTCCCAGGTATATAGCCAAGAAAACAAATACATGCATACATGTCAAAACTTTGTTCTTTGAGGCATTATTCATAATTGCAAAAGAAATATCCCAAATGTCTATCAACTAATGAATACATAAACAAATTGTGGTATAAGCCTTCAATAGAATATTATTATTCAGCCATAAAAATGAATGAAGTATGATACATGATACATTGAAACATTAAGCTAAGTTCAGGAAGCAAGACATAAAATACTACATATTGTAAGATTCCATTCATAGGAAATGTCCAGAATAGGTAAATCCACAGAGACAGGAAACAGACTGGTGGTTTCCTAGGTGGAAGGGTTGGATGGGGTTGAAGGATAATGGAGTACAAATGCTAACAGGTCTCAGTTTCTTAAGGATGATAAAAATCTTCTAAAATCAACTGTGGTAATGTTTGGACAACATTTTGAGTATATCAAACACCTGTGACTCATACCCTCATTAAAAAGAGGCAATTGTATGCTATGGAAATTATATCTTAACAAACTTATTTTTTGAAAAAGACTGACAATAGATCAATGTGATTTTTGCCAGATAACTCAGAAGAATTAAAAAGACTTGGTTTGACTGCTCTATTTATTCCATTATCATATAGAAATAAGGTTTCCTACTAATTGCATCTAATATACATTTAGTCTATATAAGGCATATTATTCATTTATATAAAATCAAAGCTGTATTCTGCCTCATTCTAGCAATATAATAATTATTCATGGATATATGAACTAACTGAAAATGTCTACTGATCTGAAATTCATTTCTAATAATTATTAAATGTAAAAAGTAAAAGTATATCCAAAGTATAATAAACTTATATTGCTTTTAATCAATTGTATATTACTAAAATAATTCAATACAGAAGTAAACTTACCTAGGCCTTACTATCACAAGTAATTAAAGAATATCTATTACTCATTTTACTGTAGAAAAATATTAAAGGATAAATAATATAAGGCTATCAAACAAAAAATTTCAAGTATTAAATAACCAAAGACAATTACAAGAAATACACAAGCCTTCCAAATCATAACATATATATACACATAAAACAAAGAAAAAACAATGAATAATGGAAGCTTGTTTTAAAAGAAGCATGTAAAGTCAATTTTCAGTTTGTAAAGAGTAAGTCTTTTCTGTAAAAAGTAGTAAGAATCATAGAATAAAGCAACCAATCCAAACATGGAAGTCATGAGATCCAAGTCAAATGTAACTTCAGACAATGTAAGAGGAAGAATTCAGACTAGAAAATCCCTCCCAAAGTGAACACTGAGAAACGAGTAACATATGCATGACTGTTCCATAAATAAAACTTCAAAATGATGCACACATGCTACTTAAAGCTCTAACAGAAGACAAAGTAACCAAATACAAAAAGGGTTCTTTTGTACTTGCTAAAAAATAATATGCACTCTTAAGAACCACTAAAATACCAGATTTCTTATTAACCCCTTACCTGACATTCTGAGTAGGATTCCACCTTTCGGAGGGCAGTTCACCACTCTGTGGGTCATCCACAGGCGGATGAAGAATTGAAATGCATACGTCTCCATTCTACAAGACACAAACCACATTCAGTACTCAAAAACATGATATAAAAAAGGACTGGAATTTCTTTTCCTACAAAACTTGTTTTCTTATCATTAGAAGAACAAACAATTCTGCTTTCTTCTCACATTTGGAATCAATGTTAAAGAACTGAACATTTTTTAATATTATAAATATTAACTGACCAATCTCCAAGATATATTTTAGTTAAAAAAGAAACATTTTAAGTCTGTAACACTATCCTTCTAAATAATCAGACAAACTTGATAAGTTAAGTTTCAAGAGTCTTGGGAAGCAACTTAATATCTCTACTGTCAGATACAAACTGTGCGTAAAGTGTATGAAAAGAAACAAAAAAATCTGTCCTTGTTTAAAATCTGCATAGAGATGCTATAATCACCTTTAATATCCATCACTGGTTTTAATGAGTACGGTTTATATAAACTGAAAATACACCTCCCAACAACTCAATTATAACTCCTTCGGTATATGTGATAGAAGAACTCACCACTATGGTTTTAATTTTTTGGTTTGTAAATTTCTTCATCCTCACCCAAGGACACGCTTATTGATTTTAGAGAGAGGAGAAAGGAGGGAGTAGAGAGAGAAACATCAACTTGAGAAAGAAACATCCATCAGCTGCTGCTGTTATGTGCCTCAACCAGGGACTGAACCTGCAACCCAGGCATGTGCCCTGACCAGTGATCAAGCCTGCAAACTTTTGGGTTTACGGGACAACACTCCAATCAATTGAGCCCAAACTAACCAGGGCTGGTTTGTAAATTTAACTTATAGGACCTAATCCACAGGTGCATTTAATTTAAGTCAAACACATGGATTGCTTACCATATGCAAAAATAGACTGCTGTTCAATAGAAAAGACTGTTAGACGGTCACCTATCTCTTGGTCTGTAAAATGAAAGATTCAAACTTTTTAAAAAAGATTTTACTTATTTATTTTTAGAGAGAGGAGAAGGAAGGGAAAAAGAGGGAGAGAAACACTGATGTAAGAGAGAAACACCAATTGGTTGCCTCTCCTGCCTATCCTGACTGGTAACCTGGTGTGCAACCCATGCATGAGCCCTGCAGGGAATCAAAGTGGCAACCTTATGGTTTGTAGGCTGGAGCTCAATCCACTGAGCCACACCAGTCAAAAAAGTAGAGGTGTAACTATATAATGTGTAAAATTCTTATATTTACAACCTAGATTTAGATACACACAAATATACAACCATATTGAGATAACAGAACTTAAAAAAAAAAAAGAATAAAATCAATACCAAATAATACATTCTAAAACTCTATTATTGTTATTAGCCCTGACTGGTATGGCTCAGTTGGTTGGGTGTCATCCCACAAAGCCAAGGGTCGGTTCATTTCCAGGCTGGGGCACATGCCTGGGTTGTAGGTTCGTCCCGGTTGGGGCACATGTGTGAGGCCTTGATCCATGTTTCTCTCTCACATCAATGCTTCTCTCCCTCCGTTCCCCACCCTCTATAAAAATCGAAAAATAAATAAATAAACCCAAAACCGCCTCTATTATTGTTAGATGTCATGAGAAAAGTGAAAAAGCATGACAGAAACCAGGAGAGAAACTAGGTGTATCCAGACAGCAGACACCTAAGAGGTGGTATGGAAGAATAAAAGCCTTAGTGGCTCAGGAACGTTCACATGGGCCCTAAATAATTAGTATAATTTTAAACAACCCAAAGGAAATTTGGACATGAGTTTGCCTGGAGAAATAAACCAACATCAGAAAAGATAGGATAAAATATACTTGGGTGGTTGTATTTGCTTTGTACTGCTACTGTAATGAATTACTGCAAATTCAGTGGCCTGAAACAACTCAAATTTATTATTCTTCAATTTTGTAAGTCAAAGCCTGCCACTGCTCTCACAGAGCTAAAGTCAATGTGCCTTCAGCAATGCATTCCTTCCTGGGGGCACTAAGAATCCCTCTCCTTGTCCCTCCAAGTTTCTAAAGGCCACCCACATTCCTTTGGTCTTGGCCCCTTTCCTCTCATCCTCAAAGCAAGCATTGTATTTCTACGAGACTTTCTTTCAAAGTCACATCTCCTCTCATTCTCATTTATGTTTATGCTGGGCTCACCTAGATCATTCAGAATAATTTCCTTATTTTAAGGTCAGCTGACCAGCAACCTTGATTCCTCTTTAATATGTAACCTAATATATAATAATTCTAGGAAGTAGGAGTGGACATCTCTGAGGAACTATTAGTCTACCTACCCAAGCAGCAAAGAACATAGTTTGAATAAAAAATAAAAGGCAAACAAATTGGAAAGGGAGAAATAAAACTATTTTCATTTGCAAGTTACAAAAAACTCCAAAAATCCATAAGAAAGCTACTAATAAACAAGTAGAGCTAATAAAGCAAACTCAGCAAAGCTGCAGGGTACAAGGTCAACACTCAAAAGTCTGTTTTATTTCTACACACCAGCAATGCACACCCTAAAAAGGATATTAAGAAAACAATTCCATTTACAACTTGTACACAGAAAACTACAAAACATGGCTCAAAGAAATTAAAGAAGACATAAATAAATAAAAGAACATCCTGTGTTCATGGGTAAGAAGATTTCATGTTAAGATAAAAACATTCCCCAATTTGATCCTACAGATTCAACACAATACCTTTTTGTAGAAACTGAAACACTTGATCCTAAAATGTATATGGAAATTTAAGGAACCCACAATAGTTAAAACAACTTGAAACAGAAATAAAGTGAAAGGACTCCCATTTCCTGATTTCAAAACTTACCATAAAGCTATAGTCAGTAAGATAATTTAAAACTGGCATACTGGGAGACATACAGACCATAAATACACCTATAGATCTATGGTCAGTATTTTTTGACAAGGGTACTAAGTCCATTCAATGGGGAAATAAGTTGGGCTCCTACTGAACACCAGATACAAAATTAATTCAAAAGGAACAAAGATCTAAGAGTAAAAATCATAAAACTTTTTTTAACAAAACAGGGGTAAATCTTCATGACTTTGGATTTGTTAACAGATTAGATAAGACACCAAAAGTATGAGCAACAAACAAAAAAGTTTTCATTTTGATGAAAAACTTTTGTGCCAAAGACATTATCAATAAAGTGAAAAACCTAAAGATATGTGAGGAAATATTTGCAAGTCATATATCTAATAAGGATTTACTATCTGTAATATATAAGGAACTCCTAGAAGTCAAAGACAAAAAGACAAACTAGCCAATTAAAAAATGGACAAAGGACTTGAACAGACATTTCTCTGAAGAAGACATATAAGTGGCAATAAGCACAAGAAAGAATGTTCAACATCATTAGTAATTAAGGGAAATGCACATAAAAAAGAGATATCATTTTGCATTCCCTTAGGATAGCAAAAAAGGAAGGAAGGAAAGAGGGAGAGAAAGAGAGGGGAAGGAAGGGAGGGAGGGAAAACAGTAAGTATCTGTAAGCATGTGGAGAAACTGAAACCCTCATATATTATTGGGGGGGGGACATGAAATGGTTCTGTATGACAGTTTGGCAGTTCCTTAAAAATTAAAACACAGAATTACTATTTATCCCCACAATTTCACCCCTAGGTATATAACCAAAAGAACTGAAAAAGGTACTTAAACAAATACACATGTACACATACATACAGTCATAGCAGCACTAATTACACACCCAAGAGACAAACGAATAAACAGTGATACATACACAATGGAATATTATTTGGCAATAAAGAGGAATGAAGTGTTGATATATGCTACAACATGGATGAACCTCCAAAACATGCTAAGTGAAAACCATACACAAAAGGTCACAAGTATCTTTTATGTAATTCCATTTATATGAAATATCCAGATAGATAATACAGAAAGAACGATAACTGGTGGTTGTCAGAGTCTAGGGAAAAATGGAAATAGAGAGAAATTGCTTATTGGGTAAGGTGTTTTACACTGGAGTGATGGAAATGCTGTACATATAGAGGTGGTAGTTGCCCAACAATGGGAGGATAGTAAATGCAACTGACATGGGTTCACATTAAATGGTTTACTTTAGTCCTGGTTGGCGTAGCTCAGGATTGAACGATGGCCTGTGAACCAAACGGTCATCGGTTTGATTCCCAGTCAGGGCACATGCCTGGGTTGCAGGCCAGGTCCCTAGTAAGGGGCACTGGAGAGGCAACCACACACTGATGTTTCTCTCTTTCTCCCTCCCTTCCCCTCTGTCTAAAAATAAATAAAATCTTTAAAAAAAAAAGTGGTTTATGTATGTGAATTTCACATCAATAAATTATTTTCAAAAGGAGGAGGCGGAACTCTGTCCTGTGGCTCAGTTACTTGGAGCATCATTCCATGTACCAACAGGTTGAGGGTTTAGTCCTGTCAGGGCACAAGCAGGAGGCTCCAACTGATCAATGAGAAACTGATCCATGTTTCTCTCTCCTCCCCCTCCCTAAAAAACAATAAAACATGTCCTTGGGTGAGGATCTAAAAGAGGAGGGTGGGGAGAAATGAGGAAGAGGAGGTGGTAGAGGAAGAGGGAAAGATGATGATGATAATGATAATGGGAAAGTTCTAGGTCTCCATAAAGGCAGTTCTATAATGTAAAATGAAGACTATTTACCATGGCGCCATCCAAATCCAATTAAACTGAAGTCCCCAGTATTATTTTTAACATCACCACATGATTCTGATATGCAGCCAAATTTGAGCACATCACTGCCTAGAGAAACTTCTTACCCATATCTTAAATTTAGAATGTAGAAGACCTGCAAATCCATGAACATAATCACAAAAATACACATTAAATCCTGCTTGACACAAATTATTGGGCTGGCCAAAAGATTCACTTGTTTTTTTTTTCTGTAATATGACTTTAATAGTGCTTAGTGGCCTTTGATTTCATTTGAAACTATTAGACTGTATTGTGATACCTGTCATATCAGTGTGCATTAAAACAAACATCAAAACTGGTGAATTTTGTGTACCAATTTTAACATTGAACATGGAAGAAAATACACATTTTTGGCATATTATGTTTTATTATTTCAAGAAAGGTTAAAACTGCAACTGAAATACAAAATAAGATTTGTGCAGTGTATGGAGAAGGTGCTGTAACTGACTGAATACATCAAGAGTGGTTTACTCAGTTTTGTGCTAGAAATTTCTCTCTGTACAATGCTCCATAGTTAGGCAGACCAACTGAAGTTGACAGCAATCAAATTGAGACACTGAGAAAAACCAATGTTACATCATATGGGAGATAGCCAACACACTCAAAATATCTAAATCAAGCACTGAAAATCATTTGCACCAGCTTGGTTATGCTACTCACTTAAGATGTTTGGGTTCCACACAGTTTAAGTGGAAAAAAACCTTCTTGACTGTATTTCTGCATGTGATTTTCTACTTAAACATAATGAAAACATTCCATTCTTAAAACATTGTGATGGGTGATGAAGAATGGATACTTTACAATAATGTGCAACAGAAGAGATCCTGGAGCAAGTGAACTTCACCACCACCAACCACACCAAATGCTGATCTTCACCCAAAGAAGGTATTGTGTTAAATGGTGGCACTGGAAAGGAGTCCTTTATTAAGAGCTCCTTCCTAAAAACCAAACAATTAATTCCTTCAAGTACTGCTCCCAGTTACACCAACTGAAAGGAACATTCAAAGAAAATCATCTGGAATTAGTCAACAATGCATAACCTTCCATCAGGACAACACAAGACCGCATGTTTTTTGATGACCAGGCAAAAACTGTTACAGCTTGGCTGGGAATGTCTGATTCATCTGCTGTGTTCACCAGACACTGCACCTTCAAATTTCCATCTATTTTAGTCTTTACAAAATTCTCCTAATGGAAAAAATTTCTATTCCCTGGAAGACTGCAAAAGGCACCTGGAACAGTTCCTGGCTCAAAAAGATAAAATATTTTGCCTTGGCTGGTGTAGCTCAGTGGATTGAGCACAGGCTGCAAAGCAAAGGATCGACGGTCCAATTCC
Source organism: Tonatia bakeri (assembly GCA_004024845.1). NCBI lineage: Eukaryota > Metazoa > Chordata > Mammalia > Chiroptera > Phyllostomidae > Tonatia > Tonatia bakeri. Next base: position 36,307 of record PVIA01010958.1, on the reverse strand, counting down.
CTGTCAGGGCACACACCTGGGGTGCGGGCCAAGTCCCTGGTATGATATACATGAGAGGCAACCACACATTGATGTTTCTCTTCCTCTCCCCCTCTCTTCCTTCCTCTCTCTAAAAGTAAATAAAATCTTTAAAAAAGAAACATTACAGAGTTCATGTCCTGGCCGAGTGACTCTGTTAGTTGGAACATTGTCTTGTACACCAAAAGGTTATGGGTTCAATCCCCACTCAGGACACTTACCTCTGCTGCAAATTGGGTACCCAGTCAGGGGCATATAGGAGGCAACTGATCAATGTTTCTCACCCCTCACCCCACCCACCCAATCAATGTTTCTCTCTCTAAAATTAAGAAACATATCCTTAGGTGAAGTTTAAAAAATAAAAATCATTACAGAGTTGAAGTACCTTGTTTTTATTATTTAACAACACAATACAAAAATAGACTTTGTCTCACCCAGAAGAGTAAAGAGCAGCTAAGGACAAGTAATATATGTTTTAAGTTTTCCATTACACACTTTGTTTTAAATAAAGTCTGTAGTTTACTTAATAGTTTTGGTAAACACACCATGGTTGTTTATAACATATTAACATTAAAGGAATCTGAGTAAATATATATATATATATTTATTTATTTATTTAAACTTTCTGTACTGTTTTGGAAACTTTTAAGTCTAAAATTATTTCAAAGTAATTTTTTAAAAGAAGTGGGTTTAACCTTAATATTTTAATATGCTTTTTAAAACTCCTAGACAGTGAAATCAAAGCATTTTAATAAAAAACTACTCTACATGTTATAGACTTTAAAATTTTATATTTAAAATTTATGAGCAAAAAAAGAAACAAAAAGAAAAAGAACTCATGGACAGGCCAACAGTGTCAAGACTGCAAGGGGAATGAGGGTGGAAGGAGGTGGGGGAGGGTATGAGGGGATAAATGGTGATGGACGGAGACTTGACTGGGGGTGGTGAATACAAAATACAGTGTACAGATGGTGTGTTGTAGAACTGTGTACCTGAAACCTGTAAAATTCTGATAACCAGTGTCACACCAATAAATTCAAAAAAAAGGGGGGAAAATAAAATTCCTATGAAATGAATTAAAAATAATGAAGTTAAACAGTTTGTGCTAGGCTTGCAAAATCAGAGAATGCAATACTAAAACTTTATAATCAATTCTAATGTGATTTCTGTGGCTTCATTACATGATTCCTGGGGAAAATAACCATTAAAATAAATTCTCTGAGAAATCAAAGAAATATCACACAGGAGCTCTATGAGCTAATTCCACTAAACAAAGAAGACAATAACAATATTCAAAGAGAAAGAGATACATAATATGTTGGATGATCAAAGCAGTACCAACTAGGCTACCCATTTGTTTTACTATCTGAAAAAAACTTTATTGCTATCAAATAAGAAGGGAATAAACCCTTATTATAAAACAACTTGCTATTTCAAGAATTCAAATATACTTCCCATCAAAATACAATGCCTGTAAATATGAGGTACATGGAGTAAAGAAAGACCATATAGGTGGATAGAATGAGAGAAATGGCAGAAAAAGACAGGTATCTGAAGGTTAATTAGACTTCTGGCCAAGATGGAGGCATAGGTAGACACACTGTGCATCCTTGCACAGTCAAAAGAAGGACAACAAATTTAAAAATAAAAAACAACCAGAACAGACAGAAAATCAAACTGTATGGAAGTCCAACAACCAAGGAATTAAAGAAGAAACATTCATCCAGATCATTAGGAGGGGCAGAGACGGCAGCCGGGTGGAGAGGACTCCTGGCAAAGCAGTGGCTGGCGGACCTGGTGAGGTGGCAGCTGGCAGACTGGGTGGTCCCACATTTGAGAGCATATAAAACCAGGAAGAACAACCAGGGAGTGAGACAAGCAGAGCAACCCAGGGTTCCAGCACAAAGAAATCAAGACTCAAAGCTTCTGACTGAAAACACCTGTGGTGGTCGAGGCAGCAGTGAGACAAACTCCCAGCCTCACAGGAGAGTTCACTGGAGAGACCCACTGGGTCCTAGAACGTACATAAACCCGCCCACCAGGGAATCAGCACCAGAAGGGACCGATTTGATGGTGGGAAGCGGGGAAAGTGACTGAAAACTGGCAGAGAGCAAAGCAAGCCGCACTGTTCCCTCTCCAACCCCTCCCTCACAGACAATGTCACAAAGCAGCAACTCGGGTTTTCCCTCCCTGGTGAACACCTAAGGCTCTGCACCCCTTGCTACGTAACAGGCACCGCAAGACAAAAAAAGAAATGGACCAAATGAAAGAACAAATCGAAGCTCCAGAAAAAATACAACTAAGCAATGAAGAGATAGTCAACCCATCAGATGCACAGTTCAAAACACTGGTAATGAGGATGCTCACAGACTTGGTTGAGTATGGTTGCAAATAAGAGGAAAATATGAAGGCTATGCTAAGTGAAATGAAGGAAAATGTACAGGGAACCAACAGTGACAGGAAGGAAACTGGGACTCAAAATCAACAGTGTGGACCAGAGGAAGAAAGAAACATTCAACCAGAACAGAAGAAACAAGAATTCACAAAAATGAGAAGAGGCTTAGGAACCTCCAGGATGGCTTTAAACATTCCAACATCCGAATCATAGGGATGCCCAAAGGAGAAGAGGAAGTGCAAGAAATTGAAAACTTATTTGAAAACATAATGAAGGAGAACTTTCCCAATCTGGCAAAGGAAACAGATTTCCAGAAGTCCAGGAAGCTCAGAAGTCCCAAAGAAGTTGGACCCAAGGAGGAACACACCAAGGTACATCATAATTATATTACCTAAGATTAAAGAGGAAAGAATCTTAGAAGCAGCAAGAGAAAAGAAGACAGTTACCTACAAAGGAGTTCCCATCAGACTGTCAGCTGATTTCTCAAAAGAGACCTTACAGGCAAGAAGGGGTTGGAAAAAAGTATTCAAAGTCATGAAAGGCAAGGACCTACATCCAAGATTACTCTATCCAGCAAAGCTATCATTTAGAATGGAAGGGCAGGTAAAATGCTTTCCAGATAAGGTCAAGTTAAGGTTGTTCATCATCACCAAGCCCTTATTATATGAAATGTTAAAGGGACTTATCTAAGAAAAAGAAGATAAAAAATACAAACCATAAAATGACAATAAACTCATAGTTATTAACAACTGAACCTAAAACAAAAACAAAACAAACTAAGCAAACAACTAGAAGAGAAAGAGAATCACAGAAATGGAGATCACATGGAGGGTTATCAGCAGGGGAGTGGGAGGGGGACAGAGGGGGAAAAGGTACAGAGAATAAGTAGCATAAATGGTAGGTGGAAAATAGACAGGGGAAGGTTAAGAATAGTATAGGAAATGTAGAAGCTGAAGAACTTATATGTACAACCCATGGACGTAAACTAAAGGGGGGGAATGTGGGTGAGAGGGGATATGCAGGACGGAGGAGAATAAAGGGGAGGAAATGGGACAACTGTAATACCATAATCAATCAAATATATTTAAAATAAATAAATGTTTAAAAACTATAAAAAGTAGCATACTATAAATTTTTTTCAATGTATATTAATTTTTTGGTAAATAACTATCAAAAAGCAGTGAGATTGAGTTGCCAGAGCTGTCACGTTTACAGTGAAGAACAATGTGCATGAAAACCTCACGCATTAACATGGTTTGTGAAGCCAGTGGGGTTCTAATTGGTTGTCTACTTCTGAGCACACAACACATAAACAGGAAAATATTTTTCCAGTTCACTCAACATATTACAAAAAAAGCAGAAAGGAGTAGATTGTGCAGCACAATCATTGATGAAAAGTTCATATTAAATTCCGTTTGTTCTCCAATATTCCCGATATTCATAAATTTCACAAACATAGCAATGATAAAGGAAATGTTAAAATAAATGAATTCGCTCATATAACACAACAGCAGTTTTAACTTTTTGGGCTGTAGTAGTGTGCCTATGGATATAATTAAAACTAGCCAAAGCTCTTGTAATTTTTAAAACGTGATATATTAAACTCTATATTCAACCAATAATAGTCTGTAATATTTATTTTTAGTGCTCATTGAGTTAATATACCAAAAACTCTACCAATTCCCATATTTTGGAATTTGAGTATGCATTTGCTTTTTAATTTTTTTTTGTTGTTGTTACTGTCATTGTTTCCCCCTTGTATACTCAGGTATAAGGAATTATACAGTAAACATTTTGGTGATTATAGCGATTGGACATCAAAATCCATTGTGTTTCTAGCGTAGGTAGGTGAGTAGAATGCAACTTCCAAGAATATCTTTTTGGCCAAGACCCATGAGCCCCCACAATCTCTAAGAATCACAAAATACTGACATGGGACCTCAAAAAATTCAACTTTAATTAACATTTCCAGAATGTATCAAAGGTAAATTAAATAATGTGAGAAAAGTCTCTTATGATTCCTTTGAATCAAAAGGACTACATCAAATTTAATTCTTAACTATGACTTATCACTTATTTTAAAATAAAACATTTAAGGTACAGAAAACAATAGAATATTTATAAGACATGCATGCATTATTTTATTTGACACTTTTATTATAAATACTAAAACTATTTTTAAAAATAATGACCCAATGCTAACTCTTAACGACACAGAACTAAAAACAGCCCACACCTAAGCAGTAAAAAACAGTGAAAAGGGGAGTTTATCCATCTACATAATTCCCTTTTTCAGAACTCTGAATCCTTTATTCTGTTTTCTGTTTGTTTGTTTTTTTAAGATTTTATTTATTTATTTTTAGAGAGGGAAGGGAGGGAGAAAGAGAGAGAGAGAGAAACATCAATGTGTGGTTGCTGGGGACTGTGGCCTGCAACCCAGGCATGTGCCCGGACTGGGAATCGAACCTGCGATGCTTTGATTCGCAGCCCGCGCTCAATCCACTGAGCTACGCCAGCCAGGGCTGTTTTTTTCTTTTTTGAAAGGAGTTTGAGAGTTAGAAAACAGATGGAAACAAGTGAGTATATGGCTCTAAGGTGAATTAGTTCTCTATAGCAAGACAAAAGCTTCAGTCTTCTCAATTCTCTCTTGCTATCTAAAATCTAAATATACTACATAGCTTTGAAGGCAAGAACTTTTGATTATTAAATGGACAGGAGCACAAAAATATTTCTGTGTGATGAATGCAGTTTAAACTTATGAAATACTGAGTTATTTCTATAATCTCTGTTCTACAACAGGATAACTTTTTTATACAGAATAATGTAAGGTATTCACTATTGTTTATTTGTATTGAGGTTATACCAAATACTGAAGATACTAAAGAAGATTAATATTTTAGGAGCTTTATTTCTAAAAAGGTGACCACATATCACCTTTTGGGCACCAGTTTGTCCTGTTTTAAGAATGAAGATAACACCTTACAGAAAAAGCGGTGTTGTGAAAAACAGTAAAGCTGTTCCAGCACACTAATTTATACAGACTGAGAACCAAATTCAGGACCCTAAATAAAGTGAGTTCTCCATTTCTCGCCCACAAGCATTTTAAAGTTTATACAATCTGGAGCAAAAGTGCTTCCCAATACCCACCAAGCCAAAAAAAGGCACTATATGACTAAGACTATAACTTTTAAAAAGCAAATTTAGCCCTGAGTGGTGTGGCTCAGTGTGTTGGGCATCATCACGCAAACTGAAAGGTCACCGGTTCAATTCCCAGTCAGGGCACATGCCTGGGTTGTAGGCCAGGTCCTCCATTGGAGGCAGGCAAGAGGCAACTGATAGATAGTTCTCTCATACATCGATGTTTCTCTCCCTCTCTTCCCCCCTCTCTAAAAATAAAAACACAATAAAGATTAAAATAAAAAAAATTTTTAAAGCATATTTTATGCTTGGGTCATAGCTACAATAAAATGACACCACTTCAGAGCTCTATTGCAATGAAAAAATTTACAGAATGATAAAACAGTGTACTCAAGGGATATTTAGTGGACCCTGAAATATTATTCTGAGAAACATAATGCATCATTCTAGCAACCATACAGATTAACACAAAGCTAAGTAAATTTCATCCACAAAACTAGAAATGATTTCCCCAGGCATGTGGGTCTTGTCCAGTGAAAGAACCTCACCTTGGATTTATTCCAAAAAGGGCTCTCAATTGCTCTGCAGCAACTCCTGAAAGGAGAGCAGTCCAAATATAGTAGGATAAATCCCCCCAAAAAGTTGAATCTCTGTTCATAGCAACAGGTGACCCTTGCTGTGAAGCTAAAGGACAGGTACACAAATAAATTGGTATGACTTTATCTACTAAATTTTAAAAATGCAAATGCTATTAACACATATGCATTATATCTTGGCAATGAGCAGCAAAGGCCTAAAACCTCAATCTTAAATTAACTAAACTTTACATTGGTATTATAAAACTACCCTTAATTTTGAACAATTAAACTAGACATTATTATTAACTAAAAGTGGGAAACCATAACTAGTCTTTTGTGGCTATAGCATTAACTACCACAGCATACTGAATTATAAGGCAATTTTTAAAAACTGTAACTAAAAAACAAATCTTCAGAGAAATTTATATGATAGATGTCTCTTACCTCATAAATGTTGGGGTGCCACATTTTGGTCAAGAATCTGAAGGTAGGTGGTGAATATGGGTAGTCAATAGGAAATTTAATATGCGCCTGAAAAGAAAAAAACACAAAATGCTAATAAATGGGATTACAGGTTATTCATTTGCCTAATAATTACCCTATTATACCTCAATGAAACAAAATTCCTTTGTATAGAGTACAGTCTGGAGATTAAAATAGCTCATATATATTTTGTTACCCTAATGCCAGGGCTTTTATTACAGCATCTCTTCAAATATTTCTCAGAGTTTATGTTAAATCAACAAAACTCAACAGCTACATAATTTTTAATTGAACTTACATGAGTGAAAACAGTAATATGGACAGGTATGTCACATTAATTAAAATAATTAATATAACATTATGGTAAATAATATAGAACAAAGTTTTTTTTAAAGTTTTATTTTACTCTCATCCCAAGAGGGGAAGGGAGGCAGGGAGGGAGGGAGAGAGGGGAAGTAGGGGGAAAGAGAGATAGAGAGAGAAAGGAAAAAAAAAACATCAACTGGCTGCCTCCTGCATATGCCCCAACTGAGAATCAAATCCACAACCTAGACATATGCCTTGACCAGGTATTGAACTAGCAACCTTTTGGTTACAGGACTATGCTCCAACCAATGAGACACAGTGACCAGGGCAGTATTTTCTTCACTCACATAATTTAACCACCACCCAGATAACAAATGCTACCATTTTCAAATAGCTCCTTCCAGTAGTTTCATTGATACATACATATGCTTATTTCTTTACAAAATTTGTTTTCAAAGATTTGAATATATTGTATTTTATACTGTTTTTCCACCTATCATAAATGTTTTCCTATGTCATAAAATAAATTCAAATGTATGACTGTTAGTATATGCAAATTGTTGAATCACATGGACATATAAATAATTCCTTATTTTGAGGCACTTGGAGTTTTTTCATCCTTTTGCTATTGCAAATACTGATGCATTAAATGTCCTTGTGTAACAGCATGCAAAACAGGATCCCAGAAAATAGCAGAATTTCCCACAAACCTAGATTGGAGGAAGTGGATGATACAAGATACTTTGCATAACAAAAGGCAAGTTAATAGATGTGCTGCTGCCCAGGGTAACATAACTGGGAGCTGATGCAGTGTCTGTGCAAGAGGCAGGGAGGCGGAGACAACCATGCCAGGGGGTACTCCTGCCCTACTAAAGATGGCAGACAATTTAAAAAAGAAAAAAGATGGGAGCCAAAATAAAGTGAAAGATATGGGGGACTGGGCAAAAGTAGCACACTGTGGGAAGGGCTGGATATGAGGTCATGTGGGAAGTTCCAGGTCAGCATTTAAAAATAAGGGCGGGCTGAGAGAGGAGATGCAGCCATGAGGAAGGAGCCAGGAAGCAGGGGAATTCCTTCATGGGGGCCGAAAGAATAAGGAAGCAGCCGTGCAGACTGTAGGGGGAATTCAGCCATGAGGTCTGAGAGAGAAAGCAGCAAGTAGTTGTGCAGTTTGTAGTGAAGCGGTCTGCAGTAAGAGCTGGTGCTGGTGTGTAAGGTAGGAGCCATGCCGGCCGGAAGTCAAGACTCTGCCATATGGTCTGGTGTAGTAAGAAAGAGCAGCAGCAGCCATTTGGTTTGAAATGGTGAAGAGGCCCCCCTGCCCCGCCCCAGCCATCCACCATGAGGTCTGGTGTGTACGGATATGCTATGTGGTTTGGAGTAGGAGATGCCATGCAGTTTTGGATTAAGAGCTAAAGAAAGAAAGAAGAGACCTGCTGGGGAACCTGCCTAACCAAACACAGATTAGCAGAAGGTACCTGGAATGTGACCAGGAATGCTGAGCCGTGGACTTCTGCTTTTCTAAAAGACAGTACCCCTGACTGGCATATTCTGAAACTGGCCTGGTTTAGCAAAGCAGGGGCAGAACTATTTGGTTTTGGGTGTTTTAAAGGGAGTGGGACTTAGTGGCAGAAATCCGCCATTATTCTAAATCTGTATAGCCTTTAAATAAACAACCCCTTTCCTCTTTTCACCAAACTCCTGCATTGGGAGTCACGCTTCTTGGCAGAAGGCAATTGAACCCCACAGCTGTTCCCGAACAGCATAGGCGGGGTTCTGTAACACTTGGAGATATATCATATTTCAAATATAATAAAATGCAAAAAAGTCTCATCTGACAATACCAGTAAAAGGGAGTGAAGAGAATGAAAGGACAAGCTAAGAGTAAGCTAAAGACATTAATGAAAATGGCAGTGACAGAACCCTTAAAAATTCTTTCTTCAATAAAAACATTGAGAAAGTTGACAAAAATTGTGAGAATCAACTTCTTCAGAATCTAGAAAATAACTAAAGGCTTACAGCAATTCAGGGAGTATCTATTCAAGAAAAACAGCTGACCCTCAATTAGAACAGTGAACTTCATGGTGTTCTAACTTGTCCTAGTCCCTGTCCTGCTCTCCAGAGCCATGGTAGGCTTACTACTAACAGCACACACTTGAAGTAAAGACCAGCAGCCACAGGATGAACTGGAACTTCTTCAAAGCCTTACTCCCAAAAAGCTGCCATTCCTTGACCTTCCTGGTGATTCCCTAGAAGAATCTATTTGTCTGTCTGGTCAAACAATAGACTAACCGAAAAATTTAATAGGAAAAACTGGGATATGAGAAGTCCATAAAAGCTTTGAGAAGCTCTGACAAATTCCTAAGAATCTAGAAGACAAGGTCAATGTGGAGTTGTGCATATGCCCAAACTATATGCACATACTCAGGAAAGTCATAAGAAGTAATCAGAAGGCTGAACTTGAAGATCTTCACAATAAGAAAATGGAGGCTAAGGTACAATTTGCAACCACCTAGCCAAGTATTAAAGGCTTGCCCAGACAAATACACAAAGCCTGGGAGAGGGATGAGGAGAAAAGAGATCTATGGGAATCCCAGTTGCCTTCTCTCCAGAAATGAAAAGACTGGTACTAAATACTAATTCATGGAACCACAGCAATCTACAAATAACTAGAAAACTCACACTTTTCAATTTCAAAACATACTACAAACCTATAGTGATCAAGACAATTTGGTACTAGTGTAAGGACAATTTCATGCAATTTGAAAAATCCTTTTCAGCAAATTGTTTTGTGACAACTGAATATTCACATGCAAAACTAATGAAGTTGTATCTTTTGAAATAGCCATAAGACTCTGTTCTCTATCTTTTTTATCCTCATTCAAGGATATGTTTGCTGATTTTACAAAGAGAAAAAAAGGGAAAGGAGGGGGGAGGGAGAAGGAGGGAGGGGAGGGAGAGAGAGAAAGATAGAGAGAAACTTTGATGTGAGAGAGAAACATTGATCAGTTAATTGCCTTCAATACACACACCAACCAAGGACCAAACCTGCAACCTTTTGGTACACAGGACAACACTTTAACCAACTGAACCACCCAGCAGTTTCTTGAATGAATAAATAGTCACCATGTGTCCCACCTATCCACTACCAAGTAGGTGTACACCCAAGAGAAATTAAAAACATTATATCCACTTAAGAATTTGTACAGAAATGTTCTCGGCAGTATAACATCCAAAATGTAAACACCCCGAATATCCATCAACTGAAAAATGGTTAAACAAAATGCTGTATATATTCATACACTAGAATATTAGCAATGGAAAGGAACTGACATGTGCCACATATGGATAAACCTCAAATCATCAGCTATGCAAGAAAAGCTAGTCACACACACAAAAAAATGTATTTATGAAATGTCCAGAATAGTTAGGTATATGCCTAGGGTAGGGGCTGGGGGTAACACTGCGAAGAAATAGAAGTGATTGTTGAAAGATATGGGTCTTTTAACAGGAAATGTTTGAAAATTGATTGTGGTGATGGCTAAACAAATTTATAAATACTAGAAACCAATGAACTGTGTATTCTAAATGAGTGAATTGTATATATGAATTAAAATAACAATAAAAGTCTTTTTTTTTTAAGCTATGGCCAAAAAGTAGTTACACCCAATAGCAATAAGCACATCAGTTCCTCAGATTTTGGTTTCTAAATATTATTCACTCTGGAACAAGGAACAAGGGCTTGTAGGAGAAATATTTGATTCTAGAACCAGGACAGAAAAAATACAAAATGAGCCTGGAGCATCTTAGAATGTCTCAAAGAGTAAGGAAATGCTAAAGAAAAAGATGGAGGCATGTCAGGAGCCAACATGAAAGGGCTCCTTATGGCCAAAACTAAAATCATTCAGAGTACTAGATGATAAACATAAGTATAAAATATAAATGAGTACACATTAGTATAAATTGCTGAATGAAAAAATACTGGGAAGAGAAATCTTCCATATAGCAGTACTCCCAACATAGATTCCATTTAATTTCCTTTGCCTTGAGTGTAGCCTGCATTTAACAATTCAATTCCTAAGAATAAAGTACGAGAAGGAAGAACTAGTAACTTGATGGTGGAGGAAACTGGCAGCACCACCTTAACCAAGTGAACACAGTTAACATCACCAGGGCTAAATCATGTTACAATCATGACTTCCCTGACATGATCTAGTGAGAGAAACAGCTCATTGGTGTGGTGTTCTTAACCCAAAACACATAACTCCAGACTAATGATGATAAGAAAAACATGAGACAAACCCAAATGGAGGGACAGTCTACAAAATACCTGACCAGTTCTCTTTGAACTGATAAAGGTCACGGGGAAAAAAGGAGGAACCATCAAACACTGAAGAAGTCTAAGGAGACAGCATGGAATCCTGAATTGGATTTGGGAATAATAAAAAGACACTGGGGTCGTAGGAGGAATGGAGCGTGACTGCTGAAGGGGGATATGGGATTTCTTTGGAGAGCTGATGAAATATACTGAAATTAGATGGCGGTGATGGTTGTACAATCTTGTGAATATACTAAAAGCCATCGAATTGTATACCTTGAAAGGATGAATTTTAAGATGTGAATTAGAGCTCAATTTTTTTTTTTTTAAAAGGATGCTAATATAAAAACTAGTGGGGAAGGGTGCAGCCACTATGGAAAACAGTATGGAATTTCCTCAGAAAACTAAAAATAGAACTGCCTTTTGACCCAGCAATTCTACTGCTGGGATTATATCCTAAGAGCCCCAAAACACCAATCCAAAAGAACCTATGCACCCCAATGTTCATAGCAACACAATTTACAATAACCAAGTTCTGGAAGCAACCTAAGTGCCCATCAGTAAATGAGTGGATCAAAAAACAATACTACATAGCAGAGAGAAAGGAGCTCCTACCCTTTGCTACAGCACGGATGGAATTGGAGCACATTATGCTAAGTGAAATAAGCCCAAGTAGTGAGTGATAAATACCATATGATCCCACCTTTAACTGAAACATAATCAACAGAAGAAAAAAAAGCAAACAAAATATAACCAGAGACACTGAAATTAAGAACAATGTAACAACAGCCTGAGGGGAGGGGGAAGGGGATAGTGGGGAGGGAAGGGTTTTCAGGAACTCCTAACAAAGGACACATGGACAAAACGATAGGGGAGGGTGGAAGCAAGGGAGAGAGATGGATTTGGCTGGGGTAGGGGGGCATTGTGAGGGGGAAATACAGACAAGTGTAATTGAACAATAATTTTTAAAAATACAAAAAAAAAACTAGTGGGGAAGGGAAAAGAAAGAAAGCTAGAGTGACTACATGAATATCAGAAAATATATTTTAGACTAAGGTATATCATCAAGGATAAAAAAGAGGGTAATTTCACAATAATAAGGGAGTCGATTTACACAGAAAACATAATTCTAAATAGTTACAATATGCACCTAACAGAGCTTTGAGTACAAAATAACTATAAAATTGTATCACTGAAAAGAAAAAGAAAAATCCACATACACCATATCTTTTTTCTCAATAATCTAAAGTAGAAGTAGACAGAAAATCAATTAAGAATATAAAAGACAATACACAACTCAAAAACAGCAGCATACATATCCTTTTCCTAGAAATATAGAACATGCACTAAGATATATCATATTCTGGGACATAATACATATCAACAAATTAAAAAGAAATGGAATCATACAGAGCATGTCCTCTGAACACAACCGAATTAAACTAGAAATCAATAAAGTTAATTGGACATACCAAAATATTTGGAAATTAACAGAATAAGTAACTGATGGTTTAAAGATAAAGCCACAAAGTTAATTAGAAAATATTTGCAATTGAACATGAAAAAAATGACTCATGAAAATTGTTAACATATACCTAAAGCAGTACTGAGAAATTTTTAGCACTAAATAATTCTTTCTATAAGAAAAGATGAAAGGTCTTAATTTAGTGGTGTAGACTTCTGCTGAGGAAAATTAGAAAATAAGAAATTAAACCAAAATCAAGCAGAAGAAACAGAAATTAAGTAAAAGCAGAGATTAATGAAATTGAAATATGGGGAAACTATAGAAAGAAATTAGTAAAGCCAGAAGCTAAATCTCTGAAAAGATCAAGAAAATTAGAAAACTGTACTTCAACAATGATTAAAATAAAATTTTAAAAAATTAATAAACACCTAGCCAGACTGATAAAAAAGTTGAATACACAAATACCAATATTAGAAATAAAAACGGCACTACAGATTCTACCAATATTAAAAGAATGACAACAGAATATTATAAATAACTTTTTATTCATAAAATTCAATGAATTTCTATGAAATTACTTGAAAACACAAAGAACCAAAGCTACTTAAGATGAAAATATAGGGTCCAGCAGAGGTAACACCTGCTTGAATGTGGTTGATAGGATAATTATATGGGTGTAATAATTTATAGTTTTAATTTGAACATTTCACCTAAAACGGCATATGGTGTGCTTGAGTGTGATATTGCTGTGTTACAGAATTACATGCTTATGATTTTGTAATAAAAAGAGGGCGTTATTTGCACCAGATCCTATATATTCATCAAAGAAATTGATTTTGTATTTTAAAGACTTTACACAAAAGAAATCCCTGAGCCAGATGGAAACTTAAATAGCAAATTCTACCAAATATTCAAGGAGGCAGTAACATCAATTCTAAACAAACTTTTCTAGAAAATGCAGTAAGAGGAAATACTTTCTAATTTATTCTATGATGCCCGCAACACCCTGATATAAAAACCAGCAAAAGACATTACAAAAAATTAAAACACAGAACAATACCTCTTATAAAGACATAAAAATCCTCAACAACCCTGGCTGGTGTGGTTCAGTGGATTGATTAAGTGCCAGCCTGTGGATCAAAAGGTCTCCAGTTCGATTCCCAGTCTGGGCATATGCCTGGGTATGGGCCAGGTTCCCAGTTGGGGGCGTGCAAGAGGCAACTATTTCCCACAAGACATTTCTCTCCCTCCCTTTGTCCCTCCATTGCTCTCACTCTAAAAATAAATAAATAAAATATTTAAAAGAAAATCCTCAACAAACTATTTACAAATAGAATCCAATAATATATTAATAAAAAGGATAATAAATCATGACCAAGTCAGGTTTATCACAGAAATTTAAGGCCGATTCACATACTAAAATGGTAACTGATTTTACACTTTCTAAAATATGTACAATTAGGTATAGTAAAAAAGATGAACAACATTAACAGTAAAATGTAACAATTATAACAAGCTACTGCAATAGAAGTTATGTGAATGTGGGCTCTCTCGGTAATCAATCTAAGTGACATGACTACTAAACTATATCTATATAAACAGAATCCTAGGAAACATTATATAGTAAAATTTATTATTTGTTTTCAAATTTAGTAGACCAACCTGGGGCACTTAAAAATACAGTTAAGCCTTCCGAAAATGCTAGGGTCCAAAAATTTCAAGTGCTTAAAATGCGGAGCCACAATATTATGAAGTTAATTAAAAGACCAAAGAACCAATTACCAATCACATTTCACCCAAATTTGTTTTATCCAATGGTTTCTCTATACAATAGGACAAGTTATATCATTTGTGTTTAGTGCTACAGAAATACTGAATTTGATCTTAATCTTTAAATTTACTGGAAGCCATGATAATAATAAATGAGAATTAAATTCTTACATTAATAGAATTCAAGTAGCAAATACAGAAATCTAGGCGCCCCTTCCTGTTCCTTCTTTACATCATATGCTTTTTATTTTCCATTCGTTTTGATCCCACAGCTCAGCACATCAGTGGGCAAAATGTGACTAAGTAAACATAGGCATGCATTCCTTGTACTGGAAAGAACAAATACAGATGTTTGCAACTGCTTACTTTACAGAATAGTCTCTCAACAGACAAACTTAAAAGGTATATATAGCAGTGGAGTAACTGTTTTATTTCACAAATATTGTAAGTGAATATATCTTTGTTATAAGGAAACTGAACAAAATGAGATTTTTTAAATCACTCTAGGTTCTGTTTCTATTCTCCTTAAACAGTTCCACTTCTATTACCTACCCTAAACATTTTCTGTGATTGAAGATTCCTAAGACTCAAAGGTCAAGAAAATTCCCAAACATTCACTGGGACTCAAATAAATAATACTCAGGATAATACACAAACTACAACTAAGAAGTCATTAAATAACAAATAACGTGCTGGTTTCCAAATGACCAAGAAACAATACAAAATAAATATAAACCATCTTGGAGGAAAAAACCCAAAATCACTTCTTACAAGTTTAGTTTTAAGTAAGTAAGTCCATTTTACTACTATTCACTCAAGATCTTATTAAGCATTTCCCAAGCCCCAGGCAGGGCACTGAGGACCTATTATTTAAAAAAAAAAAATCACTCCCCTCTTCCGCTTACTATCACAAAAATAACTTATTGTATGTATGGAAAAGTTATTTAGTCAGCTGCACAAAAACAGGAAAAGACTTCACTTGTTCAACATCTACTGAGTACTACTATACATTGGTACTGTGGACAGGTGTTGTCTGAGTTCTCTGGATGAATAAAAGCTGAGGAAATAGCACGTGAAGGCACCAGGTACAAAGAGTGACAGTAGTACTAAGGTATGGCTAGTAAGATGTTTGCTGGTAACTACAGGAAGTAAAACTGGGTGAAGGTAGATTAAAACCTCATATAGGTGCTACCAAAGCTACAAAAGATATCTAGTTTAAAAAATGACAAGATGTATATTTTATAAAAATGACTGTGCAGCACTATAAAGGGTTGAATAGGATAAAACAGAGATATGTTATAACAGCTTTCCTATCTTTTCCACTTAATCAGTCTCACCTCCACAACTGGCATACACTTTAAAAATTTTTACTAATTATTACAAAGTTACATAATGTATTATCTGGATAAAATAGGATTGTGAAAATTTCCACAAAAAGTTGGAAATCTGGTCATTGGAAATGTAACCTCCTCTATCACATTTCTACTGGGGAAATTAAATTATCCTTTCTAGAAACAGGAATAATCAATAAAATTTAGTACACCATCCATGTAGTCAAATCTTTAGGCCCCAAAAATGTCTTCACAGACTACTATATATATTAAAAGAAACCTTTGCAGAGTAATTAGGTATACAGTTACATAAAAATGTATGAAGAATATATATGCACCAATAGGAAAGACGACATGGAACAGTAGTAGTTAAAAACATCTGCTTAAAAAACTAGACTGCCTGGGTTTGAATCCTAACTACTACATACTAGCTGTTATTTTAGGTAAGTTATTTAACTTGTGTCTCAGTTTCCTCATCAGTAAAATGAGGCTCATAGTACCTATTAAACAAGTTGGTGTGAGGATTAAATGAACTAATGTGTGTAAAATGCATAAAAGATACGAATTTTGTTTAAAAATTAAATAGGCAAGGGTCATGTCATGAAGCCTTTTATAAAGGCCCCTTTTTAGACTGCTCATTTTCACTTTGTTGTACCTCTTTTGCTTACCTGTCTTTAGATTATAACACAACTAGCTTTAGAAAAGACAACTGGAGAGATTCTTACCAACCTGAGGAACTTGAATTATCTAAAACCCATTTGCTAAGAGCCTTACCAGTCCTAATTTTTTAAAGATTTTATTTATTTTATTTTTAGACAGAGGGGAAGGGAGGGAGAAAGAGAGGAAGAGAAACATCAATGTGTGGTTTCCTCTCATGCACTCCCTACTGGGAACCTGGACCACAACCCAAGCATGTGCCCTCCCTGACTGGGAATCAAATGGACAACCCTTTTGGTTCACAGGCTGGTGCTCAATCCACTGAGCCACACCAGCCAGGGCTCCACATAATTTTTAAAAGTAACATCTCTAGCCCTGACTCATGTGGCTCAGTTGGTTGGACATTGTCCTGCAAGGTGAAAGGTCCCCAGTTCAATTTCACATCAGGGCACACGCCTAGCACTGCAGGTTCAGAACCCAGTCAGGACACATGCAAGAGACAACCAACTAATGTTTCTCTCTCCCTTTCTCTTTCTCTTAAAAAGAGAAAGTGTAATGACTCAGTTATGCTTATATTACAACTGAAAAAGGTGACATTAGGAGGTACCTTATAAGCTGTCATAAGAACTCCTTCAACAGAATTTATAATCCTAAAAAATTTATCTCAAGTTAAAATCCGGGAGAATTATGCTGCTATAGTGCTTCCCTGAGATTATGTAGTTTTATCACTATTACTTTATTTTTCAGAACCTTATTAATATTTAAACATATTATTTCATATAGATGACTTTCCCTTTACCTGAAGGAATGGAGAAACTTATAAAAATCTGAACTGAAAATCAGATTTCACTTTCAAGGATAAAAAGATCAAACCTCATCTTTAAGAAGAATCAACAACAGTGGTGAAGATCTAAACAATTCTTTTTTATTTATTTTTTTTTATTTTCCCAAGAATAAAAAATTAATATACTGCCCCAAATGGCATAGCTCAGTGGATTGAGCACAGGCTGCGAACCAAAGCATCGCAGGTTCGATTCCCAGTCAGGGTACATGCCTGGGTTGCAGGCCACAGCCCCCAGCAACCACACATTGATGTTTCTCTCTCTCTCTTTCTCCCTCCCTTCCCTCTCTAAAAATAACTAAATAAATAAATCTTCAAAAAAAAAAAAGTTCATATACTAAAGATCAACTGTTCTGAAGCCATAGAACAGAGTCACCAGAACCAGCATAAAATTACTTAATCAATACCTGACAGTTCTATAGCTATGAAACAATAACCAATTTTAAACCCACTCAAACAACTTATCTCAGTGACTGTTTCCACAAGCCAGCCTATCAGTGACAGCCCCTTACTTCTGAGAGCCAGCCAATTGGGAACACACTCACTTCAACAAACGTACTTCCCAAAATTAACGAATCAGTAACTTTCTCACCCAAGTACCCATGCTTCCACTTCCACAGCTGATGCCAACCCACCATGGCTGTAAAAAATCCACCAAGTCCTAAATGGCACACTTCTCAAAACCCCTGTAAGATAGGCAGTTTACTGTATAATTAAAAAAGTGATTTAGAAAACAATAATATATGTAAATGAAGTATACACTGGCCTGAGATGCAATTTGCAGTATTAAAGTAATTTTGTTATCCCATTATTTATTTTCATATGGAATATCATCCATGACAATATACAATATGAATAGTGAAATATATTCCAATTGTTCCTGCTACCTGGTTATTAGCATACTATTAAAACAGGTTAAGAAAAAGTTTCTCAGTCCTAAACACAACTATCCTTGGTAATGGCTCAGCTGACAGCAAACATAGAGTGTTTACTGTTACATTTGGAATAGTGCCTAGAGTTAGTGTGAAATGAGGACATTCCCACTGCTGAGTTTTTTTTCGGCTATGTCATCAGCTCACATCTGATATAGAATAACATGCCCAACATGACAGCAAAAGCAATCAAAACATGTTTGTTATTAACTTACTGAAAGTTTCAAAAGTCTGTCAACCACTAGTATAAACTTTTAAATAGTTCATTAATAGTATGTGACAAATAAAGTGAGCAGCTAGCTATACCTAGTAATATTATAATATGTGCCATAGGTTTTAAAGTTAAGAAATTAAGAGTCTTTATTGATTAGAGGTCCCAATCTAAAAAGTTTAATTTAGAATTACTGTAATACTGAATATAATTATCCTAAAATTAAAATGAAATATAAAGAACAGGAAATCCCTGTTGTCCTTACTGGACTCTAGTAAATTTCAGACATTTAAGGAGAAGTAACTCAATATTGATATTGATAGTACTTGTCTGTACTTTTAAAAATATAATAATAAAAAATGTTTCCTGATGCTTGGAAAGTAAAACCTTTTATCTCCCCCCCCCCCCGCCCGCCCCGCCCTGTCAGAATGCTAGAGGAACCCAATGCACCATCAGCTGAGTTAATGTTAAACAGAATAGCAGAAACAACATTTGGGCTTTCAGTTAAATATGTCTCACCATGTGTATTTATTTACTGCTGCTACCTCACAAACTACTGTTTATTAAAGATATTTTTATCTTTTAAAATCATAAACCTAGAAGGACCTGTGGGAAAAAACCAAAAGTTTGAAAGCTGGAAACCAGAAGGATAAGTAGTAACTAATTTAGAAGACTAAGCCCAAGTTGGTGATCACAAGCAAAGGAGTAGGCTTATCTCCTTCCACAGAACCATGGAAAAGCTCAGAAACTAGAGGCACCAAGTACAGGTGGTGCTGAAAAAGGAAGACTGGCCCAAGGTCTGCATAAAGTATAGTGAGATCCCCAGAACCTCTCCCCATGCTAACAGAAGACTGGAGGTTAACTCTTTGCCATGGTTAAACTGAACAGAATTAAGTGTGAGAAAACCAAACTGAAAACAGGAAAAATCTCACTACTGAATGGTAAGATCCTGTACTTCTTTTTTCCACCTGGGTCTCTGAAGGCTGGCAATTTGGACTATACACAGAAGGTAGAGAAGAAAAGATTGTTTACTGAAGTAGCTGACCATCCCCCACAGGAAATAAAAGTCAACTATATATATATATACCTTAATGCAGTGGTTTAAAAGAAAAAACTATAAAAGATATAACAAATGGAGATACCCCAATCAGCCCAGCCCAACCAGATCACCATTCAGTAACACCTAAGAGAGCTGAATTTTCAATCTGCTTTTTTAGCACTGCACCCTTAAATACAAGTGAATAGATCTTCAGACATTTAAGGGAAGCCTAGAGGCAAAAAACAAACAAACAAAAACAAAACAAAACAAAAACCCTAGAACACCTTTAAGCAAAATAAAACCTCAAAAGAAATGTAAGAGTCTCAGAACTTTAAGAAAAGATATGGGACCTATAAAATAAGGAAGCCAAAAAGGGAGGAAGGGACATTCAAAAAACAAAAAATTGTGACTTGAAAAATTAAAATTATGACAGCAAAGAGGAAATGTGTATACACACATATATATATGTGGGCAATAAGACAAGTGAAGATACTTCCCAGAAAATAGAATAAGAAAAAAAATATGAAAAATGAGGAAAACAAGTAATTTAAAGAGCAGTCTAGGAAGATCAACATTCGCATAACAGGAATTTTTAAAAGAGAAAACAATACATTATTTAAGAAAAAAATTGTAAAACTAAAGGACACAAGTAGACAGAATCTATTAATGCCTAACATGATAAGAGGGGGGCAAAAAACCTGCACCAAGGCATATCATTGTGAGATTTCAGAACACGGGACAAAGGGAAGAGTCTATACAATTCCAGAGTACTTACACAATGTTATGTGTCAATTATATCTCAATAAAGCTGGAAGGGGGATGGGGAGATTCCATGGAAGAAAAAAAAAATCATCACAAAAACTTCTGAACAGCAGCACTGGAAACAAGACAATGTCTTCAAAATTCTGAGGAACAGTATTTTAAACTTTCAACCCTACCTTTAGAAATACTTTCATTCAATTATGTTAACTAAACTTACTGTGGTAATCACTTCACTGTTTACATATATCTAATTATTATGTTGCACATCTTAAAGTAATACAATTATATCTCAATAAAACTGGAAAAATATTACCTAGGAGTGTCTACAGGAAGACATGTGTGATCTCTATACTGAAAACTATAAACACAGATGAGAAAAATTAAAAAGACCTAAATAAGCAGAAAAATGAACACATCCGTTGACTAAAAGTCTCAATATTATTAAAATGTACACTGTCCCCCTTGATCTATATATTGAATACAATTCAATTAAAATCCCCATAGGTTTTCTGTGGAAATTGATAAGCTGATACTAAAATTTATATGGAAAATGCATAGTACATAGAACAGCCAAAATCAACCTGAAAAAGAACATAAAGTTGTGAGCACACACTACTAGATTTCAAGACTTACCACAGGCTACAGTTAATACTGTTATTCATGTAGGCTACAAAAACAGACAAATGGAACAGAAGTGTGTCCAGAAAAATCACATACAGGACCAGCTAGTTTACAACAAAGACAATAGTGCAATCCAGAGGGAGAATGAACAGTCTTTTCAATAAATGGTACTGGCGCAGTTACTAGATATTCACATTGAAAAATTAGCCTTGACCCATAGCACTTCATTTACAAATGAATCACAAACCTAAGTGCAAAACTAAAACTATAGTTTCTAGGTTAAAACATGAAAAAGTATCTTCATTGCTGGAAGGAATAAAAGGCATCCAAATTTGAAAGGTAGAAAATCATCTCTTTTTCCAGACATGATCTTAAAGTAGAAAACCTTAAAGATTCCACATAGAACAGAAACTGTTAGAATAAACAAATTCAGCAAAACTGTAGGATACAAAACATCTAAAAATAAGTTGCCAAAAACAGGTTGTATGTCTATATAATAGCAATTAATCCATAAAGAAAATCAACAAAACAATTCCATTTACAAAGGCACCAGAAAGCATCAGCATAGCAAAGAATGGCATCCGAATAAAATACTTAGGAATATTCTTTTTTTTTTTAAGATTTTATTTATTTATTTTTAGAGAGGGAAGGGAGGGAGAAAGAGAAAGAGAAACATCAATGTGCGGTTGCTGGGGTCCCTGGCCTGCAACCCAAGCATGTACCCTGACTGGGAATCAAACCTGCGATGCTTTGGTTCGCAGCCCGCGCTCAACCCACTGAGCTACGCAGCCAGGGCAGGAATATTCTTAACAAAGGAGATAAAAGACTTGTTGTACACTGAAAACTACAAAACACTGTTGAAAGAAATTAAAGACAACAAAAAATAAATGAAGAGACATCCCATGGCTCATGGGTTGGAAGACAATATTTTTAAGATGTCAATATTACCCAAAGTGATCTACAGATTCAATGAAATCCCTATCAAAATCCCAATTATAATGTTTGCAGAAATAGAAAAATCCATCGTAAAATTCATACGAAATCTCAAGGAACTCCAAGTAGCTAAAACAATCTTGAAAAAGAACAAGACTGGAGGTCTCATACTTCCTGATGTCAAAACTTACTACATAAAGCTACTGCAATTAAAATAATGTGATACTGGCATAAAGGCAGACATATATACAAGGTCTGTCCGGAAAAATTCCAGCCATTGCTAATATAATGAGAACAGTTTACACAACATCAATGTAACCTGGTAGCCAAGGAAAATGGACTGGAATGTGAATGTGTGAACAATGATATCACTGAATAGTCAGTGGGGACAAAATACACTGTTGAATGAGCATGTGTACTGTGTGGCGTCACATTCAGAATGACTGAGCAAGTAGAGCAACAAATATGCATCAAATTTTACATTAAGCTTGAATATTCCTCTCTGGAAGCTGAGATTTAGAAGGATGCAGCTACGGGCAACTAGTGATTAGCAGCTTCATCAGGACAATACGCCCACTCACGCATCATGTCTTGTGCCAAGTTTTTTTGCGAAACATCAAATCACCCAAATCACTCAAGCCCCCCTGCAGCCCAGATTTGATGCTCTGTGACTTCTGGCTTTTCCCAAAGCTAAAATCACCTTTGAAAGGGAACAGATTTCATGCTGTTGATGAGATTCAGGAAAATACAACGGGGCAGGTGATAGCAATTGGGAGAACTGTGTGAGCTCCCAAGGTGCCTACTTTGAAGGAGACTGAGGTGTCATTGTCCTATGTACATTGTTTCTTATATCTTCTATCTTCTTCAATAAATGTCTTTATTTTTCCTATTACACAGTTGGATACTTTCTGGACAGACCTCATCATATACTTAATGGAAAAGAATAGAAAACCCAGAAATAAACCCTCATGTGTATGATCAAATGATTTTGACAAGAGTGCCAAAGACTATTCAATGGAGAATCAAAGAGTCTTTTCAAGAAACAATGACGGGAAAACATGGAAAAGAATGAAGTTGGACCCTTACCTTACACCATATATAAATATTAACTTAAAATGGATCAAAAAATTAACTATAAGTCCTAAAATGATAAAACTCATAGAAGAAACCAGGCGGAATGCTTCATGGCATGGGGTTTGGCAATGATTTCTAGGATATGCTATCAAAAAGCACATCAACAACAACAAAAATGGATGGTATCAAAATTTTAAATGTTTATGCTTCAAATGATACTATCAACAGAGTGAGAAGGCAAGCCACGGACTGGGAGAAAATATTTGCAATTGATACATCTGACAAGGGTTTAATATACAGAATATATACTGAACTATAATTCAACAACAATAAAATTAAAAATTAGACAAAGGATTTGAAGGCGTTTCTTCAATGAAAATATACAAATATCCAATCAGGATATGAAAAGATGCTCAACATCAACAGTCATTAGAAAAATCTAAATCAAAACCACAATGACCTGGCTGGCATAGCTCAATGGATTGAGTGTGGGCTGCGAACCACAGCATCGCAGGTTTGATCCCCAGTCAGGGCACATGCCTGGGTTGCAGGCCAGGTCCCCAGTGGGGGACACATGAGAAGCAACCACACACTGATGTTTCTCTCTCTCTTCCTCCCTTCCCCTCTCTAAAAATAAATAAATAAAATCTTTAAAAAAAAAAGTTAAAAAAAAAAAAAAACCAAAAACCCACAATGAAATACCTACCACTTTATACCCATTAGGATGGCTATTATCAAAACAAGACAAAATAAATGTTGGTGAGGAAATGTTGACTGTTCTCAATTAATGTCTCGATTTGATCACTATCAATTTCTACTGGTCTACCTGACTGTAGAGCATCATCTAGAGAGAATCTACAGCATGAAACTTCTCAAACCACTTTTGATGTTTGATCAGTCACAGGATCTTCACAAACTGCACAAATCTTTTTATGCTATTCAGTTGCATTTTTACCTTTCTTGAAATGAAAAGGCATAAGTGCCAAAAGTGTTGCTTATTTTCTCCCATCTTCAATATTAAAATGGCTACACAAAAATTCACCAGTTTCAGTAAGTTTTTTTTAACACACACTGACATTACAGCTGTCACAACACAAGCTAACAAAACCAGTTTGGAAATACATGGTGGTGAGTATTAAAAACAATGTGAAGGTACTAATGCCACTGAACTGTACACTTACCTATATTTTATCTCACACATATACAAATACCTTTGTGATACTGAAGTAGACAAAAATTCTTCATTAGGACACAAAAGGTACTAACTACAAAAGAAAACACATATAAATTTGACTTCTTTAAAAATAAGAATTTCTGGTTCACCAAAAGAAGTCATTAAGACAGGGAACTAGCAAGCCATGGCAGGGCATGGGGAATATATTAACAAAACATATATCCACCAAATGATTTGTATGCATAGTACAGAAAGAACTCATGAAGATTAATAAGAAAAAGACAAAATGACAAAAATGGGCAAAGACTTGAACTTACACTTCATAAAAGAGAATATCCAAATGCAAGAAATAAATACAAAAATAAAGACAGGTATTCAACTTCACTAGTCAATAGGGAAATATAAACTTAAAACACAATACCTAAACTGAGAAAGACTGGCAATGATGCAAAAGTACAGCAACTCTTACATAATGCACGTGGGAAGGTAAACCACTTTAGAAAATCATTTGTTGGTATTACTACAGCTGTATGTATGTATACCCTATGACTCAGGAATTCCATTTCTGATATATACCCAATAGGATTTTATTTTCATCAAAATACATAAACCAGGAGGTTAATGGTAACAACATATTGTATATACAGACAAAATCTGAAGTTACCAAAACAGCCATCAATAGGGAAGTAGGTAAAGTGGAACAGTCATTTAATAGAATACTACTATTAGCAATGAGAATAAGTGATCTAAAACTACATATAATAAAATGGATAAATCACATAAATAGAACTTTGAAAGAAGCCAGACACAAAATAGATTCATGCTGTAAGAATCCATATATAATGAAATTCAAGAACAGGCAACAGTTTCTAAAACTGTTGTTAGAAATTAGAATTATTCCATGGAGTAGGAAGACAGTTCTGGAAGGGAACACAAGTAAGGGCTCTTACAATACTAGTAATGTTATTTTTCTTGATCTGGATACTACATCAAGATATATGGATACCCCAGTTTGTGAAAATTCATTAAGCTGTATACCTATGACATATGTACTTTTCCTGTATTCATGTATATTTGATAAAATTTAAAATGTCATATTTTAATTAACAAGTTTAAATACGACAACCTTATTTTTTTTAACATTTCCAGATGAGATTTATACTTCTGGTAGAGTTCAGAGATAAATTACTGATAAGTACTTTAGAGAACTAAGTATAATAAATGGGGTGGGGAGATCAATCAACTCCACCCAAAACAAACAATGCACAGGGAAGAAAAGGTAGAGGACATGGCTCAACTGAGATTATTTACATAGCATATTACAACACTGAAAATTAATCTAAACCAAAGTTATAACTAAACTATCAGAAGCATAAGAGAGCTAATGAGTATGTTTGTAGAATGCAGTGTTACCATAATGCAAGAAATCCTTACTTCCCATTGTAAAAATTCAAAAATTAATAGCTAAAAAATAAATTTAAAATACAGCAATACAAATCTTTAGTAATATAGGGGAAATACCAAAACAGAAGGTTGGAATGTTTCAAAGTGGCTGTCTTTTAGGAGAAGAGTTCATGGGTAGGAAGGGGACAGTGCATGTGATTATAATTCTTGTAGAATTGTTAGACTTTTCAAATCATTTACATGTATTACTGCAACAACCATTTTAAAAAATAGATTTGTTAATAACAATTATGTAGCATTTTGGCCTCTGAGAGAGTTCCTATTTGTAACCATGTAATCCATGAATGATTTGTTATGACTAACCTAAGAATGATGAGAACCTTGTCCCAGGATAAGACATCCTAGGGGTTCTTGATGAGCTCAAAGCTAAAAAGCTTGTATGCTGTCAGTGCTAAGAAATTTTTCATCTCAATTCTTTCTGCCCTTATTATAACAAGGTATCTTTAGCACCTCATATGTTTACATTTATGAATGGTGGCAGATAAAATTACTACCCAGTTTTGGGCATGTACATAAGATTTAAGTTAAAAATGATTATGTATAACCAATTCTAAAAGTTCAGTAGACAAGATAAAAATAAGTATTCTTATAGTCTTTCTAAAATTCTTCATAAAAAACTTTGATTACATCATATACTTTCTCTAGGCATGACACCAAAAGTTAAAAATCTTGGAGAAATTAATGAATTTATTAATATGAAAAATAAACAATTATACATAACATAGTAAAAATATTTCATAATATAGTTAAAGGCAAGAACCACAAACTGGGAAAACTTTGACTTCTAAAAGGAGGTTATTAAAGAGTGCTCCTAAGGCATGACGACAAACCTATCTATAGTAAACAGGCAAAGGACATGAACAAGCCAAAAAGGAAAACTATACTCTACTACTTAGCTGCTTACTCATGGACTTCCTAGGACTTTGAGAAGCTTATATAAGAAAACCACTCTTGTACACAAAATGAGGCAACAACTTTAAAAAAAATGTAAGGTAGTATCTTTTGTGTACACCAGTAAGAAAGGAGGATACACAGCATATAATTCAACCAACCATCAAGTTTATCAAAACAAAATAAGAAATTTAATAGCAATCTACCTATATACTATCTTCTGTACTCCTGTCTAATTAAATACCAAAGAAAGATGCACATCCTTAAGCAGGAGGGCTGACATATAAGCAAGCCAGATATTTGGGAGGAGGCATGCAAGACAACTCAGAGGAGTTAAATTAACTTAGATAAGAACGGGGGGTGGGAATCTAGATTTTGATAGTGTAAATGGTAAAAGAGAAAAAGGAACAAATCTCTAATTCTTGGCTCTGTTTATTATATCAAATGACATGCAATGAAGTTTTATTACCAAAGATGAAATCAGATCAATAAATGATTATCTCCAGTAAGTCATTTTCAGAACAGCAGGCTGAAAAGATTTAAAAACCCTTTCTTCACTAACCCATATTTTATTCTGTCAAATGATAATAAAGCTTAAAATAAATATCTGTCTTTTTTTTTCAAAATAAAAAATTTCTTAAGTACAGAAAATAGATCTTCATTAAAACTGCAAAGGACTCAGTAAGATGTTGTTGTCTTGCATTATGCAATTATTAAAGAATAGCTTGGGTTTTTTTTAAGATTTTATTTATTTTTAGAGAGAGGAAGGGAGGGAGAAAGAGGTATAGAAATATCAATGTGTGGTTTCCTCTCCAGCACCCCCTACTGGGGACCTGGCCTGCAACCCACGTATGTGAGGGATCTTTCCTTTTCAATTAAAAAAAATCTACCCTGGTTGGTGTGCTTCAGTGGATTCAGCACCAGCCTGCAAACTAAAAGCTCATGGGTTTGATTCCCAGTCAGGTCACATGCCTGGGTTGTAGACCAGGTCCCCAGTAGAGGGTACATGAGAGGCAACCACACATTAACATTTCTCTCCCTGCCCCTCTCTCTCTAAAAAAAAAAAAAAAAAAAAAAGGAAATAAAATCTTTTTAAAAAGTGATACTTTTTCCCGTTCTTAAAAAACAAACAAACAAAAAAAAAAACACACATACTGAGTCAACTCACATTCTTTTTTACCACACCACCACCACCACCACCAGAAAGAAAAAAAGCATGTGTCAGACATGCCAAATGAGTCAAAAATGGAAATTTTATGTTACACAACCATGGAACTGTGAAAATTCTGATTTTAAACACACATGAATTTTAAAGTGAGCAAATGTGACAGAGGGGACTCATTTAGAAAAGGTACTGACAGCAATAGTTTAACTTAGCCAAAAAGTGGTAGGCCACACTGCTATGGAATATTATGCCATGTCACCATGGTAAGATGTTACATCCTCACAGTCAAAAAGGTGCTGTTTACAACCTAAATTAATGATAGAAAATGATTGAAGGAAGCCACTAAACATCAGAAGGAAGGGGAAAGGTAATAAAATACAAACTAATACTAAAGGCTAAGATGTCAGGAGAAAAAGAGTAAGCTTATGTAACGATGTTTGGCCTGTCAGTAAAATGCTATTCTCAATCAAAAGTATTTTCTTCTGCAAAATTATTCAGAAGATGTGCATTGCTGAAATGCAATTATATTAAAATAAAATAGCTTGAACTCCCACAAGGATTATATGCTAACAATTAAACTTACATTTAAATAACCAAGTGTTTTTTAACTGAACCCCAAACCATCTGGAAAATAAAACAAACTTAAATAAGGCCTCAAGTGTTCTGTCACACAAAAATATATACAAGCCCTGGCTGTTGTGACTCAGTAGACTGAGCGCCAGCCTGTGAAGCAAAAGGTCACTGATTCCAGTCAGGACACATGCCTAGCTTGCTGGCCAGATCCCCAGTTGGGGGCATGTGAGAGGTAATTGATGTTTTTCTCCCTCTCTTTTTCCTTCCCTTCCCCTCTCTGAAAATAAATAAAATCTTTTAAAATATATATATGCAAAATTTTACTTTTGTCTATTAAAACATTCTAGTTCTACTTAGTTTTTCAAAATAAAGATGAAAAAATAGTATCTAAGAGTTCATTATAGTCTTAGGATTTTGCATTCATTTCAATAAATTTACATAAATAATTTTTGTGGACACTTTGAAAATACAACCTTCCATGTTAAAACAAACATACTCTTAAGGGTTAAAACTACCAGGTCAGGGATTCTAAAGTAAACCTGGGCAATAAGCCTAAATAAATTTAAATATAAACTGTCCTTCCTAGTTCACCTTAGTTTTCATGAGTATCCAAGTGTGTCAGCTTACAGCAAATACTAATCTACCAAGTAATAAAATACACAAAGAGAAATGATGAGCAATTACTACTAATGTGGATGAGATAATTAACATTTCCAAACTAAGAATTTATAAAAGACTAGATGGTTTTCAAAGTATTTGCATTACTTATCCCACATACAGGAACCAAAATTCACAGTATATTTTTAAAAGATATTAAAATGAACTCTTCTGTTAACTGAAATGTAAAGAAAATAGATTATTAGATGGCACAGTCCTAGAGTGAAATGCAATAGTTTAACAATGATTATAAATAGAAATGTAACATTTATACCATATTATAGATCATCAATTTCCAAAGATCTAAGCTTACCAAACTATAATTACTGCCTTCAGCAGTCCCCCTGATAACTTCATATTTATTTTCTTTAATTTAGAATGTTAACAGTAAGAAGACACTTTATAGTAGAGTGAGGAGCATGTTCCTGTGATAATGGCAAGACAACTTTCTAAATCTAATTTAGTCTTCCTGAGAGGATTCTGAAGATACTTCAGGACACTATATCAAAACTGTTATTAACATTGCTCAGTGATGTGCTACAGGTAGATAAGTGATGTGCTACAGGTAGATATGTGAAAATCAATTTGTATTTTATCTACAAGAATGGATAGGATAGCTTTTCCTATATGTAATTTTTCTAAGTTTGAAAAAATTCTAAATGTATAGAATCAATGCCTATCGAAGTTACTATCTGAGTCTTATAGCACTATAAAACAGAATATGAGCCAAGACTTCCTAATTTATATGTAAGAAATCAAAAAAGATATTCCCACCCTGACTGGTGTGGCTCAGTTGGTTGGACATCATCCTGCAAACTGAAAGGTTGCCAGTTCAACTCTCAGTCAGAGCACATGCCCATGTTGCAGGTCTCCAGTCAGGACAACTGATCTGATATTTCTCTCCCTCTCTTCCTCCCTCCCTTCTCCTCTCTCTTAAAATAAATAAATCTTAAAGTGTACAATTCCATGGTTTAAAAATATATATATTCCCTTAGAGCTTTTAGCCCATATTAAGGAATAATTCTGAACAAAAAATTCTCAAGGTACTGATTACTAACATAAGTAAAACAATGTGCCTTTCAACAATTAGTCAAAGGCTTATTAGGATCTGAATAGTTGGTACTACTGAAAGTTAAGATGTGAGGTAGGGCTGAAAACAAAAGAATAAAAATGTACAAATTTAAAAACAATTAAACACCCAGATCCCTCCCTCCAGCCCTTCAGTCAGGTGACTACTCCCATATTGCAGAAAAATGTTTTTTATACTCTGGGAAGCTTAAACCAGAGGACCTCTAGTTGAGAGCCAGGTAGCCCAGTTGGTTAGAGTGCCATCCCAATATGCCAAGGTTGCAGGTTCAATCCCTGGTCAGGCCACAACAAATCGCTGTCTGTCTGTCTGTCTCTCTAAAATCAATAAAATATATGTAGAGAATGAAAACAAGAAGATTAAGTAAGAGTCTGAACAGAAAGACCACAGATTTGTTTCTCTCATATACTCAATCCAGATAGAAGCCTTTGTATCTGTCAAGTAGAAGACTGGTGGATTCTTTTCCAGAGAAACTGCTTACTAAAAAGGCCTACAAATACTTGGGAGTTCCCCACAGAAAGGACTATGCCCTAATTTGTCACCTAAACTTGTTGAAACCCACTAATCAACAATGTGCACTCACAGTTTCCCACCTGCAGTTTCTCAGAGACTCACTCTTAAGCATCAGCCAAGGGCTAAAGAAAATCGGAAATTTGAGGAAAACCTCTAAAATGAAAGAAGAAATTAGAAGGAAAAGAAAAAGTAAAAAGCAAATAAAGAGAAGAGGCAAAGACCAAAAACAAAACTATAATCACTATTATCAGATGTTTTACAGAATAATAACAGTAAGTAATAAAAACTCACAGAAAAACAAAACCTTCCAATTAATAATAACATAACCATAGCTAGAGAAGCATACTGAAATACTTATGGGTAAAACGGCATGATGTCTAAATCTGTTTTAAGAAACTGGAGAGAAGTGAAACAACATGGTCAAAATGTTAATCACTAAACTGGGTGACAGGTACATCACAGTTCATTTTAAGATTCTCTCCACTTTTATTTATGTTTACATTTTTATAGTAAAGTTTTTAAATGACAACCAAAATTTAAACCACACATCTAAAAACTGTGGAAGTTAAACTTAAGAAAATTATCTCAGTGGAGTAGAATAAAAGACCAAAATGTAGAAAATATGAGAATATGCAAATTAATCAATCTAACTTACTGTCCAAGTAATAGGAGTTCCTGAGGAAAAAAAAAAAGAAAATAGAAGAATTTAATAACATTTCCAAGAACTGAAATGAAGGGTTAAAGTTTCCAGACTGAAAGAAGCCTCCAAGTATAATAATTATAGTAAATGATAAAACACCTAAACTGAAATTGAGAAAACTCATCTACCTGACCATATGGATAACAGTATTCATAGGAGTTTTACAATCCAGTTACAGAATCTGGAATCATAAATAAAAGTGAAAAAGGAAACCAGTAAAACAGGAAAATAAGAAAATTATTAACTCCAAGAAAAACAAAAGATTTTCCAAGAAGGGAAATGTGATCAAACTAATACACAACTGAGGATGGTAGTCAACGTGTATGTATGTATTCAAAATAAGGTAAACACTAGATATGCTATGACTATACCAGAGAAGGTAGAAGAAGCAAAAGTGGTGGTAAAAGGGAGTGGTACAAGAAGGTTCAACTTTTAGATGCCCTGATAGTTAAGTTAAAAAAAAAAGAAAAAGTAAAAGTTAAGCTCTGGCTGGTGCAGCTCAGTGGATTAAGGGCCTCCTGTGAACCCGTTCAATTCCTAGTCAGGTCATTGCCTGGGTTGCAGGCCAGATCCCCAGTTGGGGGCATGTGAAAGGCAACCAATCAATGTGTCTCTCACACATCGAAGTTTCTCTCCCTTTCTCCCTCCCTTCCCACCTTTCTAAAAATACATTAAAAATAGTTCTTAAGTTAAAAATTTAAAAATCACTAAGTAATAATATTTAATAATCTGAAGTTGAAAAACTGAACCAGAAAATAAGACTACAGAAAGGAAATGTGGGAGGGAATAAGTAAAGCAGATACTAATTACTCTTTAACATACTAAGACTAGAAGAATTTTTTTATTTTTAAAACTATGTACACTTATTCACAATAGCCAAAATATAACAACTCCAGTGTCTATCAAAAGGTTAATGGATTAAAAAAATGTGGTATATGATGGCAGTGCAGATAAACACAGTACTCACCTCTTCCCATTACCACATCAAAATTACAACTTAACTACAATACCACCATCATTCAGAACCACCTGAAATCTGGCTGAATGAAAGTCCTACAACTAAGGATATAAAGAAGGAGCCACACTGAGAGTGGTAGGAGGGTCAGAGACACAGAATTAAAATAGAGAAGTTAAAGACAAATATATTTGCTTTGGAAGAGAGAATCCTTTTACATATCCAGAGCAAGCCCTAATAGCAGGTCTTAAATATCACTTAAAAAATTTTATTTAATCCTAGAAAACAGTTCCTATATAAAATCACCTACTTAATACTATTTCCCTTAACTGTCTTCATCTATGTTAAAATTAACTTTAAGTTTTCATTAAGATTTTATTAACATTTCATACATATAATTTGAAGGAGATCAGAAAAAAGATTTTTTTAAGAGAAAATAAAAATTGCAAAAAGTATAGTAAATGTATTTATTCACCCTTCAACCCTGCCCTGACAGAGGCAAAGATGAAGCCTGTCTTAGAAAGCAAGTAGGTAGAGAATGGGGCTTCTCATTTCTAATATCCAACTGGCCCAATCTCCCAGGATTGTATCAAAGAATCTGCCTAAAATTGCTGCCAAAGCCTGGAGTCCTAAGCAGCCAAATTTGTTCCCCATTTATATGTATTTATACTGAAGTGGACAAATGCCACCAGATGGCACCAAACCTCAGCCAGGACCTGGGTCAGATTTGGATCAAGCAGCTCCAAGCCAACTAGAAGTAACACTGGGCTCATACTTTGTATGATTAGATTTTTTAACTCCACTTACCTCATTATGATGGAGGTTTACTCACCACCACCAAGATAATTATTCCAAACATTCTAGAATATGACCCTCTAGATTTAGATCATATTTTAATAATTTAATATGTTGATACATGTTAAAATAAAATTAAATAATGTCATTTATAGTGAAGTAAAATGTGTGCATATAAAATGTACATTTCATACATTACCCATTCAATAAAATAGAAAACTATGAATCCATATAGACATAAATAAATAAATTTGAAAAGGTGATGCTCTGGCCAGGTAGCTCAGTCAGTTAGAGCATCATACAGATAGATCAAGGCTGTGGGTTTGATCCCAGGTCAGGGAATGCACAAGAAACAACCAATGAAGGCATAAATAAGTGGAACAACAAATAAATGTCTGTCTGTCTTGGTCTCTTGTCTCTTGTCTCTCCCTTCCTCCCTCCCTTCTTCTAAGAGAAATTTTTAAAAAATCAAAAAGTTGAGTAGCAATTAACAAAATAATTCACCACAAAATACTTATTACAAAGGGGAAGAATAACTTCTTAAAAGCCTTTCAGACATTCCTAAGTCACCAAAATGGACACCAGTAATGAGACAAATCAAAATCATGTGCCACCTAAAATAAACATGAGGAAATTATACTGACTTAAAAATTAAGGACATTCTACAAAATAAGTCTCCTGTAACCATCAAAACTATCAAGGACTTGAAACCTCATCAAGGACTTGAAAGTCTAGAAAAGACAAAGGAATGATTACATAGAGTCTGAAAGAGAATACAGAGACAGGACAACTAAAACCAACACATGATTCTGAACTAGAGCCTTTTGCTACAAAAATAATATTAAGAGTACTGGCAAAATAGAATGAGGCTTGAGGATTAGATGGTACTAATGTCTCAATATTAATGTCCTGATTGTTGATAACTATAGTGTGATTATGTAGAATAAACTTGTTTGTAGGAAATAAACCAAAATATTTGGAGGAATAGCAAGACACCAGAGACTGGCAACTTACTCTCAAATGGTTTAGGAAAAAAGTTCCTTTGATCTTTTCTCTAAGTTTGCAATTTTTAAAAAAATTTTCCAATCAATTTTTAAAGAGTGGCTGCCAAAGGATATTCATAAATATATTAGAATGATTGCCTAAGGCAGCAATTTTCAATGGGTACGCAGCAAGAGTTTTTAAAACATGCAATACATGACTATTTAGACAGAACACTGACCTCTTTTCCCTTAGATTATCAAATAAAAAATGACAACAGCCAATATAACAATAGCTGTCCAGTGTGAATGAATCAAAATTTTACCTATTTTTTTTGTCAGATCAACACAAAATATATTTCTGGTGTGCCACAGATGTTTAGTAATTAGTTTATATGTGCCATGAGATAAAAGAGGTTGAAAATCTCTGGCCTAAGTTATTGAAGTAGAAGAGAATGGGAATAAAAAGAAATGGATACATAGCCCTGGCCAGGTAGGTCACTGGTTAGAGTGCCGTCCCTATACACCAAGGTTGCAGGTTTGACTTGGTCAGGATACATAGAAGAATCAACCAATGAATGCATAAATAAGTGGAATTAAAAATATTACCCTGGCTGGTTGGCTTGGTGGACTGAGTGAGTCTGTGAACCAAGGGGTCGCCGATTGGATTCTCAGTCAGGGCACATGTGTGGTTTGCAGGCCAGGTCCCCAGTTGGAGGCGCATAAAACCAACCACACATTGATGTTCTCTCCCTCTTTCTCCCTTCCCTTCCCCTATATCTCTAAAAAAAAAATAATAATAAAATCTTTTAAAAATATTTAAAAAATTGATGTTTCTCCCCTTCAAATAATTTTAAAAGTTTTTTAAATGAGAAAAGAAAAAAGAAATGGATACATATATACCTACCAACCAACCAATAAACAAGAAAAGATGTGGAATGGGCAAAATAATGATAAAGTGCGATGAATTCATATGTATGATTATTAGTCCAATCCTAGAAAAGACAACAAAAAATCGTTTAAATAACTATTGGCATGAGTGACTAAATCTGGAGTAGGGCTCACCTCAGGCATGACTTTGTGCTAGAGGTAACCATAGGAGGCAGAAAGGTAACTAAAGACTTTCTCTCCGGTTCCGGCCAAGATGGAGGCATAGGCAGTCGCACTGTGCTTCCTTGCGCAACCAAGACTAAAGACAACAAAAATTGAGAAACAAGAATCAACCAGAACAGAGAGAAATTAATTGAACAGAAGTCGAGCTCCAGTACATCCAGACCGGTAAGGAGCGGCGGAGTCGGAGGCCTGCGGAGAGGGGTCAAGGGGTTCCGGTGGGAAGAAACGCTGGCTGGCGGGCACGGGCTTGCAGGGCACAGACGGCAGCGGACGGACCAGTGGCGGACCCTGGGCGCGGGAGCCGACTAGCAGACCCAGTAAGGGGCGCAAGGCAGCTGGCTGTCCACAGCCACACGTTTGCACAAACTAAGAGAAAACGGGCAGCATAAACGGGCAGAGCCTCCGAGTTTCAAAGCTTAAGAGCCCTGTCCAGGAACTGAGGCCGGGAGACTCGCTCAGCCTCACAGGAGACTTCTCGGGGAAGCCCACAGAGTCCGAGAAAGTGCACCAGCCCGCCGCCCAGCAGCCAGCACACAAAGGGCCCAATTTGCTTGTGGGAGGCACTGGAGGGGACGGAAGTCCTAGAGAGCGGAGCAGGCGCCATTGTTCCCTCTCAGACCCCGCCCCCACATACAACGTCACAACCCAGCGCCTGGGGTGCCCCGCCCTGGTGAACACCTAAGGCTCCGCCACCCTTACGAAACAGCCGCAACCAAACCAAAGGAAAATTAAAAAGATGGCTCAAACATATTTGAAAGCCCCAGAACCAATTTTTTTAAGTGACCAAGAGATAGCAGAATTACCAGATGCACAGTTCAAAGCACTGGTGATCAGGAAGCTCACAGAATTGGTTGACTTTGGACATAAATTAGATGAACAAATACAGGCTACGATAAGAGAAATGAAGGGAAACGAACAGGAACATAATAGTGAGGGGAAGAAATCTGGGACTCAAATCAATGGAGTGGACCAGAAGGAAGAAAGGAACAACCAAACAGAAAAGAATGAAGACACAAGAATTCAAAAAACTGAAGAGAGGCTTAGGGACCTCCAGGACACCTTTAAACATTCCAACATCCGAATTATAGGGGTACCAGAAGGCAAAGAGGAAGAGCAACAAATTGAGAACTTATTTAAACACATATTAAAGGAAAACTTCCCCAATCTGTCAAGGGAAATAGACTTTCAGGAAGTCCAGGAAGCTCAGAGAGTCCCAAAGAGGTTGGACCCAAGGAGGAACATGCCAAGGCACATCATAATTACATTAGCCAAAGTAAAAATGAAGGAAAGAATCCTAGAAGCAGCAAGAGACAAGGAGACAGTAACCTACAAAGGAGTTCCCATCAGACTGTCAGCTGATTTCTCAAA
>PVIA01010957.1:0-47928 GCA_004024845.1 Tonatia bakeri | reverse complement strand
TGCTTTGGGTAGTATGGACATTTTAATGATATTAATTCTCCCAATCCATGAACATGGTATATGTTTCCATTTGTTTGTGTCTTCCTTGATTTCTTTCCTCAGTGGTATATAGTTTTCTGAATACAGGTCTTTTACCTCTTTGGTTAGGTTTATACCTAGGTATTTTATTTTTCTTTTTGCTATTTCAAATGGGATTTTGGGAAACCTACTCTTAAAACTAGAGTAGAAATATCTTGTCACCTTAATTTTATGCCAGGATTATTCTCCTGCCTAAATTGTTTACTTAAACCTGTTGCCTTCTTTTGATTCATTTTAACAGCTAAAAATATTAGAACATTGCATTTATTTTTATTATTAAATTAGCAATAAATAAAGAACATTAAAAAACCACATTGTTTTATATCTCTTTTTGGAAAAGTGATGGGCACATAAATTTCATCATTACTGGATGTTTACCTGGATGAATGATCATCATCCAATAATGATGACAGTTTTTTTTTTCCTAAAATCTTTTCATCCCTACATTCAATTAAATGACAACATGGGATGTTCTAGCAATTTTCTTAGGGTTAATTATCTAGGAATTTAACACTGCTTTGAAAACCTTCCAATTGAGGTTTGTCATTTATTTCCCACCAGTAAAAGAAACAAAACACTATATAAAATATTTCATCTAAGCTTTAATTAAGATCAGTTAAAATCAAATAAGGGAGGTAACAAGACAAGCAAGACAGAGAGGAAAACAGCCAAACTTCAAAATTATGTACACTAAAAATACCTGATGGCATATTTTAAAGAAACTCAGAACAAAATCAACTTAAATATTATATAGTTAAAATGTTTAGGTACATAAAATGGCAAAATGCAAATTTTCTTTATTAGTGTCTTTGTTCAAATTTTTACAAAAGCATCCTTGATAATATTTTATGCTTATGTAAGCATTTATTTATGGGGCATAGAGTTTACCAATTTCCACCTATAAACATATTTATTGTTTTTAACTCTGATAGCAAATGATTTTTAACTATAAAACAATGTTGAACAATAATTACCTAAAGAGTTTCTTGATCATCATATGATGTTTACACAGCTGGTCTTTTTAATTGTGTGAGTGATAACTGCCTAGATATACTTCTCAGCCTGTTGTTTTAAGAATAAGTAGGCTCTAGGGTAGTTAAAAATGGGTTTGTGGTTTTATAACTCAAAAAATAATCCAAATAATAACGTGTATAAAGGCTCCTAGAGTGCAATGCTGAAAGCACAAATTTCAGTTTAAACTAGAGAAGGCAAAAGCTAATGTTCTCATTACCACATTAATCTTCTCACACTCTACCTGGGCAGTGTTCTTACTCTAATTATGTTTTTACATAAACACCTTATTACATATAATGTGGGAAATATTATAGTGAGATGTCTTGTGTCTGTAGGCTTCTGATTGTTTTATATTTATGACCTTACTGTTTCACTCAGGGAGGTTTTTTTATTTAATAAGGACATTTATTCTATACATTGATTCTGATCCACCAAACAAAAGTGCAAGGTTCTCTTAAACACTGGGTGAATCATTGCTTTCTTTGTGCATGGTTTTTTCTCATAATTCTGTCACTTAATCATTCATTTAATTCCTTTTATTTATGTGTTTCTTTTGTCGTGTTTTGTTTTTCTTTTTTTTAATTATTTGGGTAAAGAAAATGGAATTTTTCTTTAGTTAAGAGCAATAATACACAAATATTACAGATAACATAAAATAGAATATAGAATTAAGATTTTGAGCAGATTTCTGTAAATATATCTGAGAGCTTTTCTGAAAGAGAAAATGAGAAGTGTTCAAGTATTGACTTTCAGGACCTGAAAGTAATAACTATTTAGACTCTACTTATATCATCAGCAAAAGTTTAACAAAACTGACTTGAATGCCCAAGAATTCATGAAGTTATTTCCTTAATATTTATTAACTGCCTACTGTGTGTCAGACAATCCACCAGATACTAAGAAGAATAAGCCCTTCCCTGGTTCCCTCTACAAATGCAGTACCTCTTCAAAAATTTGGGTTTTATCACTTACTTCTACAATGATTATTTCTGACTATATTTTTCATAGGACCCAAATTCTCTTAAAGTAACCATACATAGTTTCCTAAAAGTAAATACCTCACCATCTTTCAAATTTTTCAAATTCTGTTTAGCCTGGAATTTTCTTAACTTTAAATGATATCCAGTTGATTATATTTCCTTCCATAAAAGTTAAGGCCCTAATGTTAAATGGATCTTAAAAGTCAGTCACTTTCTCTGTAGAAAAACATTTAAGTATTCATCACATCAATATGTAACTTAAATATTCTTTCTCTTAGGCCCAATACTGTTTTAGGATTACAGGTGCTCAAACAGTCACTTAAGAATATTCTCCAAAACATACTTACAAATGTTCACATTTTTTAAGCTTTCACCTAAGTTTCCATTCTAAGAACATAAATATCCCATAGAGTGAAACCTAAGAGGGCCAGTCTTTTAGTGTCTCTTCGTTGTCTCTTCATGTTTTTATTCATAATGATTTGTGACATGTCTTTAGACACTCTTTATCAGCCTTAAGACTCAAACATAAATCTAAAAATTCAAATCTCCATCTTGACCCTTGGGGTTTTATTATGTATTCACACTCCAAAAAGCATTTAGAATTAAAAAATCTGTATATAATTTTGGCTCACTTGCTTCTCAGCAAATCATTTAGTCTGGAGGCTTTCATTACATTAAAAAGAATGAGTAATTCTTATCATAAGGAGGGTTTGAAGAGATTATAACAAGATAATGCACATGTCAAAGTACTTAAAGTATAAAGTGTTTGTAGTATCTTTATTGCTGAGATGGCTACCTGCTCTGTACTTCAGGACTCTCTTTACATTTCTTTATAACTTTCTTGCCTCTAATTCCCATGATCCCCGATGTCTTTCTCTAACAAACTTATTCTCAGCTTCCTAGTCATAGGATGCTAGGTGACCTTGCTCTCT
Organism: Tonatia bakeri; assembly: GCA_004024845.1. Lineage (NCBI taxonomy): Eukaryota > Metazoa > Chordata > Mammalia > Chiroptera > Phyllostomidae > Tonatia > Tonatia bakeri. Next base: position 44,924 of record PVIA01010957.1, on the reverse strand, counting down.
AATTTTGCCTCTTTCCTATGATTACTCAAGTATAGTAGCTTTATAAGTAGCATGCACATAAAGTGTGACTGGACTGGTATTAGAAAGACCACCTTTTCAAACACATCTCCTTTACTGTTCTACCTAATGTACACAGTCCCACCATTATAAATTCATTGCTTTGGATTAACATATAATCTTGTCAATGGTCCTTTATTAGAATTCAGTATTCCTGAAGGAGTAATTAATCAAGCAATATGTATTTACTAAGCGTATTTTATATACATTCACACTGTGCTAAGTAGGAAATGAACCCAGTAAGTTCATTTCCTAAATAAGAGCTATTATCTAGAGGTTGTAAAACCGCAGAGGTGTATCTCACTCAGAGTGATGATGGAAAGGGAAGGGTAGATGAGGACTTAAATTCTAATGAATGCAGACTCATGATGAGAAGGGATGCCACATTTGGAAGAGGATCTAAAGTATCCAGAGCGTAGAATAGAAGGCCCGAGTGGATAGGACTCAAAACACACTATGGCATTTGCTGTTTCTTTATAATTAGATTTCCCTGTGTAAGTAGTCTTAATGGAAAAATTTGTCAACACATATAAAATACTTTCTCCACAAAATAATTTTAGAGACTACCTTAAAAATAGAAAAGATGTAACTGTGATTCAGCAAGTGCCCAGAATGCCCCCTACCTCCAAAATATTTCTCACATCAAGAATCTAAATTTTTTTAAATTTTTTTATATTTGTCCATTACCATTTACTCCCTTCCCCTTGCAATCATCACACTGTTGTCCATGCCCATGAGTCCTTCTTCCTTTTCACTCAATCTCTCCACCCCTTAGCCTCCCCTGCATAGCTGTCATCCTCTTCTCTATGAGTCTGTCTCTATTTCACTTGTTAGTTCACTTTGTTCATTAGATTCCACATATGAGTGAAATCATATGGCATTTGTCTTTCCCTGACTGGCTTATTTCACTTAGCATAGCATTGTCCAGGTCTATCCATACCATCAAAAGGATAGAATTTTCTTCTTTTTATGGCTAAGTAGTATTCCATTGTGTAAAAGTCCCAGTGTTGTTTTATCCACTCATCTACTAATGGACACTTGGGCCGCCTCCACATTTTGGTGACTGTAAATAATGCTGCAATTAACATAGGGGTGCTTATGTTCTTTCAAATTAGTGTTTTGGGTTTCCTCATAAATATTTTCAGAAGTGAAATCGCTGGGTCAAAAGGCAGATCCATTTGTAATTTTTGGAGGTATCTCCATACTGCTTTCCACAGTGGCTGCACCAGTCTGCATTTCCACCAATAGTGCATGAGGATTCCCTTTTCTTCACATCTTTGCCAGCCCTTGTTGTTTGTTGATTTATTGATGGTAACCATTCTGACAGGTGTCAGATGATATCTCATTGTGGTTTTTATTTGCATTTCTCTGATGGCTAGTGATGTTGAGTGTATTTTCATATATCTATTGGCCATCTGTATGTCCTCTTTGGAGAAGTATCTACTCAGGTCCTTTACCCATTTTCTAATTGGATTGTTTGGTTTTTTGGTGTTGACTTTTGTAAATACTTTATAAATTTTGGATATTAACTCCTTATCAGATGTATTGGGAAATATGTTCTCCCATTCTATGGGCTGTCTTTTTATTTTGTTGATGATTTCCTTTGCTGTGTAAAACCTTTTTAGTCTGATGTAGTCCCACTTGTTTATTTTTTCTTTTGTTTTCCTTGCCTGGGAATATATATCTGATATAATATTGCTATAAGAAAAGTCTGAGATTTACTGCTTATGCTTTCTTCTAGGATTTTTATGGTTTTGGGTTTAATATTTAAGTCTCTGATCCATTTTGAATTTATTCTTGTGTGTGGTATAAGAAGGTAGTCTAGTTTCATTTTCCTGCCTGTATCTGTCCAATTTTCCCATGCCATTTATTGAATAAATAATTTGTAGCACATTATAAGTACTTACTTCCCCTGTTGAATATTAATTGATTATAAAGGGATGAGTTTATTTCTGGGCTCTCTATTCTATTCTATTGATCTATGTGTCCATTTTTATGCCAGCACCATGCTGTTTTGATTAGTATGGTCTTACAACATAGCTTGATATTAGGTAGTATGATTCTTCTAACTTTATTCTTCTTTTTCAGTATTGCTATTGCTATGCTAGGCCTTTTGTGGTTCCATATACATTTTTTAAATATTTATTCTAGTTCTGAGAAACACGGCATTGGGGTCTTGATAGATTGCTTTATTAGCATGGACATTTTAATGATGTTAATTCTTCCTATCCATGAACACAGTATGTGCTTCCACTTATTTGTACCTTCTTCAGTTTCTTCAGTGTCTTATAATTTTCTGAGTACAAGTCTTTTGCATCCTTGGTTGGATTTAGTTAAATCAACCTATGTATTTTATTCTTTTTGAAGCATCTGTGAATGAGATTATTTTCTTAATTTCCCTTCTGTTCATTATTGGCATATAGAAAATTCAACTGATTTCTGGATATTAACTTTGTATCCTGCTACTTTGCTGAATTCCTTTATTAGTTCTAGTAGTTTCTTGGTGGAATCCTTGGGGTTCTCTATATACAATATCTTATCAACTGCAAATAAAGACGGGTTTACTTCTTCCTCTCCAATTTGGATGCCTTTTATTTCTTCTTCTTGTCTGAGTTCTGTGACTAGGACTTTTAGTCCTATGCTGCATAAGAGAGGTAAAAGCAGATATCCCTATCCTTTTCCTGATCTTAAGGGGAATGCTTGTAGTTTTTGCCCATTGAATATGATGCTGGCAGTGGGTTTGTCGTATATGGCCTTTATTATATTTAGGTATGTTCCTTATACCCCCACTTTGCTGAGAGTTTTTCATAAATGGGTGCTGGATTTTATCAAATAAGAGCCTAAAATTTCATCTCAATCCATTAGTCAAGAATTTCTCTTCCCATAATGTTACCTTTGAAATTCAAAAACTGCAGGTATGGATAATTTTGAATCACACATGTTATACAAAAGCCATTGATAAATCCATTTCTATATTTGACAAAAGTTATTTAAAGTATAAACTGCTCAGATATAGAAATGGACCAGTGATCATTCATATGGTCAGTCTTGCCTGTAAGTCAGTTTGAGCAATGGTATTTAATAAGCAGAAGGATTTCTGCACTCCAAAATTTGTCCAGGGCCACCCTGACAACACTGATTATGAGTACTTGTACAAACAGAACTCATGTTGGCAAATGGATGTGTTAAAATGATGAGAGTATGAAATTCACACAGAAGGTATTCAAAATCTTCCCAAACTTAATGTAAGGCCAAGCTTTAAAATCAATATGGATAGAAGTGCTAAGTACATTGCCTGCAGTTTAACTGAGTTCAAGGAGTTAAAAAAGTCTTAGAATTAACCATGAAACTTGAAAAATATGTGAATCATCTTCAAAAACAGCACTTGAAAAACTGTATGTCAGAAATATCATCACTGTGGATGCCAAAAGGGAGGCATTTTGCAATGACTAACAAAGTAAGGCATCTTATTGTGAAGACTGATTACATAATGCATAACAAAGTAGAGTAGGGAGAAGACTGAGGTATGCTTTCTCCTTAGTTCTGGCTTAGAACCACATTGCATAACATCACCAGAATTATGAATCTAAAACGTCTTTTAAAAATCCATGGCTATTCCTGAATTAGACTATGTTTATAGCTTAATGAGGCTGTCATTTCAAATGCCTACCTTTATTCAAAATATTTTCCTTGTCTCCATTTTTATAAAATATGAAAACTGCAGTACTAAGTAAGGTCAACAAGTTGTAGTTGGACTAGATAATTCAGAAAAGAGAAACCAAAGGAAAATGTCTCATTTTCCATGATGTTACTTCTAATACATGATTTTCCTCTACATATACAGCTACAGAGTTCTACTGTTTGAATACAGTGCCCACATTTTAAAAATCAACAAATAGTTAACACTAATATAGCACTTACTCTGTATCATGCACTGTTCTAACAGCTTTACATACATTACATCATTTAAATGTCCTACTCTATACATTTTAATAGTATAGTATATTATTACTTGTACTTAAGAGATAAAGAAACAAAAGTAGTGATATAACTGTTAGTCCAAAGCTCCAGAACTGAGTTAAAGACAAGAAATCAAAGTACAAATCATTAAATCCCAAAGAAGATGACAATAGTCTCAAGCTTTTCTTGAATAAAAATAAATAGGAAAGAGAAGGGAGAAGAAGAAAAGGCAATGATTATTATTACAAATCACAATATTCCACATATAATAGAATTAACACTGTATTTACATTTAAGAAATGTAATCCCTGTGATAAATAACAGGAGGCATTCCCAAACATAATTATTTACTATATTATAAAAATCGCTACATATGTAGTATCAAAAGGGGTGATTTTCTTGACTTTTCTGTAACGTTCTCAAAAATTATAAAGCAGACCATTCATTCAAATTGAAGATTGATTGGCTCAGCAGATTACTGGAAATAATACAGATTTTGAGAAGATAGTAAAGTCTATCACTAGTGAACATTAGGTTCCTCAGCTTACATTAGTCAGAAATAGGTTGGTGGGGTTGCAGACTGGTACAACCACTATGGAAAACACTATGGTATTTCCTCAGAAAACTAAAAATGGATCTGCCTTTGGACCCAGCAATTCCACTACTAGGACTGTATCCTAAGAACCCTGAAGCACCAGTCTAAAAGAATCTATGCACCCCAATGTTCATAGCAGCACAATTTACAATAGCCAAGTGCTGGAAGCAACCTAGGTGCCCATCAGTAAATGAATGGGTCAAAAAACTATGATATATTTACACAATGGAATTCTATGCAGCAGAAAGAAAGAAGGAGCTCCTACCCTTTTTGACAGCATGGATGGAACTAGAAAGCATTATGCTAAGTGAAATAAGCCAGGTGGTGAAAGACAAATACCATATGATCTCACCTTTAACAGGAACCTAAACAACAAAACAAACAAACAAGCAAAATATAACCTAAGGCACTAAAACAGGGAACAGACTGACAGTGACCAGAGGGGAGAAGGACAGAATCTCAGGAGAATTTCAGGGGAAAGGGGGAAGGGTATACAGGAACAAGTATAAAGACACATGGACAAAAACTGGGCAGGGGGTGGAAATGGGAGATAGGTGGGGAGGGATGGGTGAGTGGGCTGCAATGGGAGTAAAGGACAGAAAACTGTACTTGAACAACGATTAAAATAAAATTTAAAAATAAATAGGACCTACCTCAGGAAAAATAATAGATTGTAAGGATATTTTACAAAGAAAATCTAGAATATAAAATGTTGACAGTATCTAAAAATGTTGGAGAAGTCTGTCCACATTTTCATAAATCACAAAAACTGTGACCATTAAAACAAACAAACAAACATCCCATATTCCCACTGTGGTTTCACCAAAAGCTGCCTATAGGGTTTTGGTGGTGGAGGGAATGTTCCCATCAGAAGCAGAAGAGGGGAAAAAATGAAACAAGAAACAAGAATATAAAGCTTAAAGTGATTTAAAACTTGCCAAAAAAAATATTTCACAAAAGCAAAGATAATGCTAAAAATGCTAATGCAAAACAACACAAAGAAGAGGTGAAAAATAGAACTGATAATCTGCAAACACAAGCATCATAGTAAATCACTTCTCATTCTGAAATGATAGATTCCAGGGTTTTTTAAATCAGTCTTTGATGAGAAAACATTGAAACAGAAAGAACTGTGCAAGTTCAAGTGATTAACATCTTATGTGCTTACATGAATTATTTGCAGGAAGAAAAAGAGAAAGCTTGATGCCACATCACAGCACTCAGAGAAAATTAAGTCTGTATAGGTGAGCAGGGCCAAATGGTAAGCAACTCAAAGTGATACAAAAGGCAGTGGCTAGAGTATTTACTCAGACCCATCAATTATCATTGCAAGGCCATGGTAACCTCCTCTAACAAATGAGACCTTGCTTCATCCCTCAGCTTCACCACCTCCCAGAAGTACAAAACAGCACTGTAGTTTAAAATCTGATGGAACTGCAATGATTTCAGACCTAGTACTATTGTGATCTAGTATCTTTTTATTACAGCATCATAAACACAACTTTCAACAACTTGCCTGGATGTCTGAGCACTGTTCTGAGGGATAAAAGTCAGAGGTGGAAAAAAGGTTACTAACGCATTGATTTGTGGCATGGAAAATTGTGTAGAGGCTTTTCCTTCAGTACTGAAATCCATGGGTATATTAACAACTGCAGATGGTTGCCTTCACTCTTTAAAATCATCTATTCATAAAAAAGGAAAAACATCTCACTCTACAAGGGGGGATTTAGAGTGGTACCAAAAGACCTCAACCTTCTGCTTTCCAGCCTCCCTGCTTTATCTTGGTAAGGATGTTATTCATAACCCCTTCTCTTGATGCCAGGGAAAGGGTGTACAAACAAACAAACAAAAAGAACCAGGAGTGAAATTCTATAAAATGCCCAGTGATTCATACCCCAGACTCTGAGGATTTACATACACTTCCACTGCTGGCAGGGCTCGCAGTAATGAGAGTTTTGCTGTCACTGGTGAAGACCTAGCCAATCAGGGCAGAAAAGAACATCTACCCCAGGGAAGGAGAACTTCAACTCCAATGAATGAGACAATGCTGATGAGATGAAATTTACATGTAAGCCACAAAGCTACTGGGACTGGATGCTAATACAAAAAAAAAAGTGTCAGACAATAAAGCAATTTGGTAACTGTCAGCTTTTTTACTGCCATGTGTGTAACTGCTAGAAAGCTTCTTTTAAAAAAACACACAAACATTCAAACTACAATTAAAAAGAAGCAATTACTTTATAGAGTTTTATACTTAGGGAATAGCAAAAATTAATAATTACTACAGCTTATTGAGGATGTACTATAGATCAGAGACTGCATATTTTGTTTCACTTAATATACTTCATTTAAATAGATCCACTTTCAAGAGGAGGAAAGAGGCTCAGTGTGCCAATAACTAACCCAAAGCCATGCTGCTAAAAGGATCAGAAATGGGATTCGGACTAAATAAAGCTTGGTTGAATCTTAAGACTTTGTTCTGTGTGTGCAGAGTCCCTTGCAAAATTCACTATTTAAGTTTTCAAAAGCTATAGTAATAACTATTAAAGGTTTACTATGTTCCAGATACATTATCTCACTATATCCTCTAAACTATATAAGATACTATTTTAGCAGTTTTATAGTTAGGAAACTGAGACACAAAGAGGCTCAGAAACATGCCCAGTTAGACAGGGGAAGAAACATAATTTAAATCCAAGTCATTGCTTTCAAAGCCTCAGTGTGTTTCCAAATTCATAATAGCAATGAACTTGAAATTCTTATTAAAAAGTTGGTCTTTGTGGACTTCCTCCACTTTGCAAATTTTAGATTTTCACCTGCTTGGCTTTGCCTTTTATGTGTTTGTTTCCTCCTGCAATCTCCTCATTGTAGAAATCATAACTGCCTAGATTCATAAAATTTTACAAATGGAAGTACACCACCTGATAAACTGATCCACTAAGGACAAAAAAATAAGTAAGTTATTCACAAAACACAATTGATACCTGAAATTGTCTACCAACCGGGTAATCTCTCCACTGCATGATGCCATGATTCAGCATTTCCAAAGTAACTAAACATGAAGGCATATAAAAGACTGGAAAATCCAGTTCTATTGTTTTAGTAACAATTAGATATAATTCTGTATCCAAAAGAAATTTTGAAATTTTTACATAAAAAAGTAAGAACACTATAACCCAGCTTTGAAAGCTCTCTAAATGTGCCACTAACAGCAAACTCTGCACACCAGCTCTTCTATGCAGCTCTAGTCTGTTTGCCATACCCTGTACAAGTCTTTCTTTGTCCTGCTTCTGGAACCAAGACATCCCTCTCCACCTTTCAGTCCTCTAAAATAATGATTCATCCTCAGAATATCTACCACAAGGTTCCAGCTATGACCTGTTGATGCCCCATATGCCGTTATTTTGAAATCCTACCAACAGATTCATGTTGGCTTCATCATAATATTTTTATATCCACTGTACCCCTGACTTCACTAAAGTAAAGAGGGAGAGTACACATACAAAAATAAGTAACTAAAGAACTAAACAAATGATATTGTTAAATGAGATTTTCAACATACTTGGAAGAGAGAGTTAATGAATGATGTACTTAGGAGGAAAGAGAAAGCTATAGATTAAAAAGGGGAATGAAGATCTCAAAGGAGCTGATTTACTTTACTTTTAGAGAGGCTCAAGACTCAAATCTTGTCATTACGGAGTACAGAATAACAAGAGACCATTCTCCCATCCCCTGCACTAAACACTGGCACCCAGAGAGTACCACACTTTTCATAGGAAAGGCTCAACACCCAGGGACTTCGAGTACTGTAGAGGGCAAGGATGAGACCTATGGCAAGAAAAAGATGGATTAAATGTTAATATACTGAGTTATGAGACCTTCCCCCAACAGCATCTATCTCCTCATGTGCAAAAAGCTGGGAACTAGGCATTTTCCACATATACAACAAATCAAAGATTACTTTTTGAAAAACAATTGACCTGCCATGAGAAAAATATCTTTATTTCTCAGGGGCTGGTTCATAGCAAAGTATTGGCTCCCAATACTCTAAAGATCACAAAAGGAAGCAGGCCAATCAATCAACAAAGCCAAGACACAGATGCTCAAGTCAGCCTTTTAATGCCTTGTTGAAATGTAGACTGACATCCAAAAATCATCAAAAATTTAATGAAAAGCTCCACTGTAGAAACACAGACTAAAATAAATAAAAAGAGAGGAAAGGCCTAGAAGAAACTGATATATAATAGAAAATAGTCTTCAAAAAATTGAAATTGATATTATTATAAAGATAAATAAGGAGGTTAAAATTACAATCTTAATATAAGAGTGGGATGCTACAGAAAAAGAGAAAGCAGAAAACAAGAAATATTAAAAAACTGAACTTAATATTTTACCTAATGCATGCAGTAAACTGTACTATTGCTCAAAAACATTCTCTTCCTCTCTTACAGGCAGAATTTTTCTCCCTGCCCCATCAAGACAGGTTATTTGCTATCAATTTCTTTTTGCCAATTAAATATTGTTTCAATGTGATGTTTCACAGAAACCCTAAGAGCAAGCATGTGGTTCACATTTTTTCTCCTCTTAGTGCATTGGCAATATTCTAGATAGCAGTTGCTCCAGCATTCTGAATCCTCCATGGAAGATGATGTAAACAGATCTTCAACTGAACCACAATGAAAAATGAAAACTTAAACTTTTATTATTGAAAGCCATTGTAATTTGGAGCATGTTTGTCACTGCAGATAACCTAGTCTATCCTAACATTACATTATGTTTGATCATCTTGACAGGAGCTTCAGATTTCATTCATAACACCTGAGTCTGAATTAGTAGGAGGTACATAAAAAAATAAGCAAATAAAAATAAATAATTATTAACTTTGGAAGAAAAAAGAAGTTATATAGGAAAAAACTCTAATCATATTACACCATATGACTCAAAATAAAAAATTATTTACATAGTCATAATAACATAATCAGTTGATAGTGGCTGAACCAAAAACTGAAATAAGTCTATTAAAGCGATAAGAAGAGGATCATTGTGTGTATTTGTATAGAAGTGGTAAAAAAAACCTAAATCATAATCTCATAATCTTCTCTAAAAGGAAGTCAACGGAGATCTAGTATTGAAAAATCAAGAAAATAATACACTATGTGATATTTAGAAGTATGGATAGAAATCCTAGAAGAATCAAGATATTGGAAATGGTTGCATTAAAGGTGGGAGAACTGGAAGATCAGAAGACTGGAACATGGGACTGCCATTTTTCAATATGGCATTATTTAATTTTTTACATGTATTATTTTGATAAAGTTAAAACAAATTAAATAGCAGTTTTCTCTATCATTTATGAATACAGAGTAAAATGTCAGAAGAAATAGCCAAAGGAGTTGTAAAGTGGTTGTCTACAAAGAAAAATTGTGAAGTGGATGGGCCAAGGCAAGAGATTGTGATTTTTTATGCTTCTCAATATTTCATTTTTAAAACTGTGCATGAAAGCTCTGAATAACTTAATTCTGTAAACAAGAGGAATTTGCTTTTAGTATATCTAGTCATATCATCAGTAAACCTACCCATATCAGAAATAAGGTAAAAAATGCAATACTTGCTTATATTCTGGTAAAATCAAAATTTAAAACTGTGGCCTCTCCATATTTGTTTTGCTGGAGGTTTTTTTACACTGAGAGTTTTTAGTGAGCTCATATTGTACTTTAAGAATCTCAATCATTATTCTGAAGATCTAATGTACAGCATAGTGATTATATTTAATGATATTATATACTTAAAATTACTACTTAAATGTTCTTATCACCAAAAAAGATAATTACATAATGTGATGCAGGTATTAGCTAATGCTATGTTGGTGATCATTTTGCAATTATGAGTGTATCAAGTCAGCAAAGCTATGTGGAATCTAATGAGCAAAAACTGACGAACAAAACATAAACAGAGTCATGGGCACAGTGAACAGACTGACTATGGTTGGGACAATAGGCGCACAATGCAGTGTGAAGGTGATGTTTTGTTGAGTCGTACGCTTGAAACCTGCACGGTTTTGTGAACCAATGTCACCCCAATGGATTCAGCTGAAGAAATCCCAATCATTATAAAAAATAAATTGCTTTCAATATTTAGTATTATACCTACTAAGACTGGGTAATGCATATCTCTGTATTATTTTTCAACAAAGGAACATTTTATACTTAATCTTCAACCAAACCAATATTTTATTGACTATAAATTCCAGTTGAACACAATAAATATTAATTAAATACAAATTACACAATTATATGAGATTTCCCTAATCTTTGTATGGGATAAGAGTTAAAATATTTCAGTCTCTATCATACAAGAGTATATAATCACATAAGGAATATTAAGATAGGTACAGCCATTACAATAATAAAGTGAAAATTATATAGGGGCATAAAAGAGCAGATAAATGGAAGAAAAGAAAAAAGTACTTATAATTCTGAGGGCCATCGGGCAGACGGTTTTATAAATAGGCTATTTGTGAACATGTGAAGCTATAGAGAGGACAATTATCTAAGAGAAAAAATATCAGTAAAGACTGTAAGGTGACATCAGTTTCACAGTGGAGTGAAACACCCTGTTTGTCTCTCCTCTTCAATCCACAACTAGTGGGAATAACTCAACAAGGGTACCTTTGTTTAACACATTAGGACACCTGAGAGATCCACAAATCTGTGCATCTGAAGGTGGATGAATTGGAATGCATAGAGGAAATGAAACAGGAAATGGAGAAACGGTGCCTGAGACACTGATCCCCCGGCCAGCTGAACCCACAGCCCCAGTGGTAAACAGCAGTTTCCTCCACAACCCCAGCTCCCTCCCTGCCCACACACCACAGAGGCCAGTAGTAGCATCAGAGGTGAGGGCAGCACAGACTCTGGACTTTTTACCACCCGACCATAGCAGAACCACTAGCCACAAGGAAATGGGCAGCAACAGTAATAGTGCCCATATTCAAGCCCCCTTCTGTCAACCTGATAACCCAGAAATCCACAAAAGCTCCCTAAACTCTGTTTTCCCCTCTAACCTGCCCCATTCCTCCACTAGACCTCCCCATACCCCACACATACAGCTGTGGTACCCAAGACAGGTGACCCTGGAAGCAGCATGGCACTTGCCATCCAGGAAACACTGGCAGCAACACCCACAACTTCAGTGGCTTCAGCAGCAGCAAAGCACCAGAGACCTTGGAGGCACAAGGAGTGACAAAGAGGGTACCTGTGACAGGCAATGAAATGTAAAACATTCTGGTTCTCAATTATAGCCACAGTCAGCTCAAGTAAAAGACACAAAAACTTATAATACATTACAACCTACTGGAAAAGAAAGGCCTCTAATTACCATCCTGTTAAACTATTAAAATCAAAAGTAGGTCAAACTGTAACTACTAAATAAGAGAAGTGTTTGCTATTTTAAAAGTACTGGCAGAGGAAAAACCCATCAAGCACCATGAATAATCACAATAACATGGTATCACAAAAAGAAAATGACAATTTTCTGAAAACAAACTCAAAGCTATAGAAGATTGCTATCTAAATAATAGAGAATTCAAAATGGCTGTCATAAAGAAACTTAACAAGATACAAAAAAGCTAGAAAGGTACTTCAGTGAGGTCAAGAATAAAATTAGTAACCAGAAGTACTTTACCAAGGGACTAAAATTCTAAAAAAGAACCAAACAGAAATTCTGAAGCTGAAAATGTAAATGAATGCGATGAAGAATGCATTTGAAAGCATTAATAACAGTGCAGACCATAGGAAAGAATTAGCAAGATAGAAGATCGAAATCTAGAAATGATTCAGATGAAAGAGGGGAGAAAACTAAGATTTCAAAAAAATAATAAATTCCATGAATATGGTATATGCTTCCACTTATTTGTATCTTCTTTGATTTCTTTCTTCAGCATCTTATAATTTTCTGAGTAATCATTTACATCCTTGGTTAGGTTTATTCCTAGGTATTTTGTCCTTTTTGAGGAGTGGATAGGACAAATTAAATTATTAAAATATCGGCATTACCCAAAGCAATCTATAGATTCAATGGAATTCCTATCAAGATTCCAATGACATATTTCACAGAACTAGAACAAATATTTCAAAAAAATTATATGGAACCACAAAAGACCCCACACAGCAACAGCAACCCTGAAAAGAACAAAGTTGGAGGCATCACACTACCTAATATCTAACTATACTACAAGGCCATAATAATGAAAACAGCATGGTACTGGCATAAAAACAGACACATAGATCAATGAAACAGAATAGGGAGCCCAGAAATAAACCCACACCTGTATAGTCAATTAATATTTGACAGAGAATACAAGCACAAATAATGGGCAAAAGATAGTTTATTTGATAAATGGAAAGTTGGACAGATACATGCAGAAAAATCAAACTAGAACACGTTCTTATACCACATACAAGAATAAATTCAAAATAGATCAAAGACTTAAATGTTAGATTCAAAATCATAAAAATCCTAGAAGAAAACACAGGCAGAAAAATCTCAGACACTGCTCATAGAAATTTTTTATCAGATGTATCTCCCCAGGCAAGGGAAACAAAAGAAAAAATAAGCAAATGGGACTACACCAAACTAATAAGTTTTGCACAGCAAAGAAAGTCATTAACAAAATAAAAACACAATCCACAGAATGGGAGAATATATTCATCAATACATCTGATAAGGGGTTAATATTCAAAATTATTTACAAAACTCAACACCAAAAAACAAATGGCCCAATTAAAAAATGGGCAAAGGACCTGAAAAGGCACTTCTCCAAGGAGGACATATAAATGGTCAATATATATATGAAAAGATGCTCAACATCACTAGTCACCAGAGAAATGCAAATACCATAATGAGATACCATCTCACACCTGTCAGTATAGCTATCATCAATAAATAAAAAACAGCAAGTGCTGGCAAAGATGTGGAGAAAGGGTAACACTTTTGCACTGTTGGTGGAAATGCAGACTGGCGCAGCCACTGTGGAAAGCAGTGTGGAGATACCTCCAAAAATTAAAAATGGATCTGCTTTTTGATCCAGTGATTCCACTTCTGGGAATACATCCAAAGGAACCCAAAATGCTAATTTGAAAGAACATAAGCACCCATGTGTTCATCACAGTATTATTTACCATTGCCAAGATATGGAAGCAGCCCAAGTGCCCATTAATAGATAAGTGGATAAAACAACTATGGGACATTTTGACAATGAAATTCCACTCAGCTATAACAAAGAAAATTTTACCCTTTAGAACAATATGAATGGACCTGGACAACATTAAGCTAAGTGAAATAAGCCAGTCAGAGAAAGATGAATACCATATGATTTCACTCATGTGTGGAATCTAACAAACAAACTGAACTAGCATGCAAAACAGAGAGAGACCAATAAATGGAGAATAGATGACAGCCAGTTGGGGGAGGGTTAGGGGTTGGAGTGATTGAGCAAAAAGGAAGAAGGATTCAGGGACATAGACAACAGTGTGGTTATTGCTGAGGGGAGGCAGGTTTAAGGGAATTAAATGGTAATGGAAAACATATAATAAAGATCATATATTTAAAAAATAAAAATAAACATAAACTCTATGAGAACTATTCAACTCCATGAGAAAGGGCACCATAAGGATAATGGGTACCCTAGAAGAAGAAGAGAGGGATAAGGAGACAGAGAACCTATTTAAATAAACAAATAACTTCCCAAACATTGGGAAAGGAACTGGACATTTAAGTAAAAGAAGCCAACAAAACACCTAATTATTTCAAATCCTTCTCCAGGACATGTCATATTAAAAATATCAAAAGTCAATGATAAAGACAAAATTCTAAAGGCAGCCAGGGGAAAAAAGACAGCAACCTACAAATGGTACCCAAAAGAAAGTGTTGTAGTCATGCCTATATCAGATAAAATAGATATCAAACCAGAAAAGAGACAAAGATGAACATTATATAATGATAATGGGTAATTCCATTTATTAATAACAGTTATTAATATATAAATATTTATTTATCGATGTTATTAAATGTTAAGAAGATATAACATTTATTAATATATATGCAACCAATTTAGGAGCACCAAAATATACAAGAAAAATTAACAGCAAGATAATAATAGTAGAACACGTAACACCCCACTTACACCAATGGATAGATCAGCCAAGCAGAAAGGCAATAAACATTGGCATTAAGTGACACATTAGACCAAATGAACTTAATAGAAGTATGTAAATCATTTCATCAAAAAGCAACAGAATACACATTCTTCTCAGGTACACCTGGACTATTCTCAAGGATAGGTCACATATTAGAACACAAAACAAGTCTTAAATTTAAGAAGACTGAAATCATATCAAACACTCTTTCTAAACAATGGTGTGGAAACTAGAAATCACAAAAAAGAAAACTGGAAAAAAATGCAAATATGTGGATATTAAATACCATGCTACTGAACAACTATTGAATCAACAAAGAAACCAAAGAAGAAATAAAAAAATACATGGAGACAAAATATATGAGATACAGAAAATGTGGAACTAAGAGGGAAGGTGATAGCAATACAGGCCTACTTAAAAAAAGAAAAGAAAGAAAGAAAAATCTCAAATAAACAATCTTTCACCTAAAGAAACCAGAAAAATAAAAATAAACTCAAAGTCAATAGAATGAAATATTAAAAATCAGAACATAAATAAATGAAATAGAAACTATAAAATATAATTTAAAAATCAATGAAATAAGAGCTAGTTCTTTGAAAAGATAAACATAATTAACAAACCTTTAGTTATACTCCCTGAAGAAAAATGATAGAAAACTGAAATAAATAAAATCTGAAACAAAAGGAAAATTCAACAAATACCATAGAAATAAAAAGGATCATATGAGAATACTATGAAAGTCTACCTGCCACAAAATCAGACAACATAGAAGAAATGAATAAATTCTTAGAACCACATAAATTTTCTGAACTGAATCATGAAGAGATAAAAAATATGAGTAAGACTGATCACTAGAAAGAAAACTGAAATGGTAATCAATATCCCTCAAAAAAAAAAATCCATGACCAGATATTTTCACTGGTGAATTTTACCAAAATTCAAAGACGATTCAATACCCATTCTCTTCAAACTTGGATAAAACAATTGAATAGGAGGGAACACTTCCTAACTCATTTCAAGAAGCAGTTACCCTGGTACCCAAACTAGACAAAGACAACACACACACACAAATAATTACACACCAAGATCAGTGAGGTACACAGATGTGAAATTCTCACAAAATATTAGTAAACTGAACACAACAATACCCTAACAGGATCATACACCATGACTGAGTGAAGTTCATTCCAGGGATGCAATCATTCAACCTCTGCAAATCAATCAATATGATGCTCCACATGAACAAAATGAAAGATACAAATATGATCATCTCAATAAATAAAGAAAAAGCATTTGACAAAATTCAACATCAATTTATGATTTTTTAAAAACGGCTCTCCATAAAATGAGTATAGAAGAAGCATACTGCAACATAACAAAGACCACAAATGAAAACCCACAATTAACTTCACAAACAAAAGTGAAAAACTGAAAGCTTTTGCTCTAAGATCAGGAACAAGACAAGGATGCCTATTCTTGCCACTTTTATTGAACATAGTATTGAAAATTCCATCCTGAACTATCAGTAAGGAAAAAAATACATGTCATCCCAACCAAAAAGGAAAAGTAAAATTGTGACTACTTGCAGATGGCATGATTTTATACATGGAAAACCCTAACAACTCCACTGAAAAAAATATTGCAAATAATAAAGTCAGTAAAGTTGTACTTTATAAAAATCAATATACAAAAATCTACTGCATTTTTATATAACAAATAACTATCAGAAAGAAAAATTAAGAAAATAATCCCATTGAAAGTTACAACAAAAGCAAAAATACCTGGTAATATATTTAACCAAGGAGGTGAAAGACATGTACACTTGAAACTGAGATATTATTAAAAGAAATTAAAGTCACAGAGAAATGGAAAGATATCCCACAGAAGTTCATGCATTTGAATAATTAACATTTTTATTTTGTGTGTTATATTTTTACTTTCTTTTCTTTAACTTTTGTTTTTCTTAATTGTTATTCAAGTACAGTTGTCTCCATTTTCCCCCACCCCAACTCCTAACCCAGTCATCCCCAATTCCTACCCTTGATCCTACCCCCCTTTGACTTTGTCCATATGTCCCTTATACATGTTCCTTGATGACCCTTTCCCTATTTTCCCACATTATCCTTCTTCCCCTCCTCTCTGGTTACTGTCAGTTTGTTCTTTATTTCAGTGTCTCTGGTTATATTTTGCTTGTTTGTTTGTTTTATTGATTAGGTTCCACTTATAGGTGAGATCATATGGTATTTGTCCTTCACTGCCTCACTTATTTTGCTTAGCATAATGCTCTCCATATCCATCCATGTTGTCTCAAAGGGTAGGAGCTCCTTCTTTCTTTCTGATGCATAGTATTCCATCGTGTAAAAGTACCATAGTTTTTTGTTCCATTCATTTACTGATGGGCATTTAGGTTGCCTCCAGCACTTGACTATTGTAAAGTATGCTGCTATGAACATTGGGGTACACAGGTTCTTTTGAATTGCTGTTTTAGGGTTCTTAGGGTATAATCCCAGCAGTGGAATTGCTGGGTCAAAAGGCAGTTCCATTTTTAGTTTTCTGAGGAAATTCCATAGTGTTTTCCATAGTGACTGCACCAGTCTGCATTCCCACCAACAGTGCACTAGGGTTCCCTTTTCTCCACATCCTTTCCAACACTTGTTGTTTATTGATTTGTTTATGATGGCCATTCTCACTGGTGTGAAGTGGTATCTCATTGTGGCTTTAATTTGCATCTCTCTGATGGCTATTGATGCTGAACATTTTTTCATATGTCTCTGGGCCCTTTGTATGTCCTCCTTAGAGAAGTTTCTGTTTAGGTCCTTTGCCCATTTTTTAATTGGTTGTTTGTCTTCCTGAAGTGGAGTCATGTGAGTTCTTTATATATTTTGGAGATCAAATCCTTGTCTGAGGTGTCATTGACAAATATGTTTTCCCATATGGTTGGTTCTCTTTTCATTTTAATGCTGTTTTCTTTAGCAGTGCAGAAGTTTTTCATTTTGATGAGATCCCATTTGTTTATTCTTTCCTTTATGCCCCTTGCTCTAGGGAATATATCAGTAAAAATATTGCTGCATGGAATATCTGAGATTTCCCTGCCATATTAGCTAAAGCAATCTACAGATTCAATGCAATTGCTATCAAAATCTCAATGGCATTTTCACAGATATAAAACAAAAAATTATAATATTTGTATGGAAATACAAAAGATCTCAAATAGCTAAAGCAATTCTTTTTTTTTTTTTTTTTTTTTAAAGATTTTATTTATTTATTTTAGAGAGGGACGGGAGGGAGAAAGAGAGAGAGAGAGAAACATCAATGTGCGGTTGCTGGGGGTTGTGGCCTGTAACCCAGGCATGTGCCCTGACTGGGAATCAAACCTGCGATGCTTTGGTTCGCAGCCCGAGCTCAATCCACTGAGCTACGCCAGCCAGGGCGCAATTCTTTTTTTTTAATTATTGTTCAAGTACAGTTTTCTGCCTTTCTGCCCGCCACTCCAACCCAACACCCCAGCCCTCTCCACCTCCCTCCCGTTTCCACCCTCCCTTGTCATTGTCCATGTGTCTTTATAATTGTTCCTGCAAACTCTCCACCCTTTTCTCCTGAAATTGCCTCCCCTTTCCCCTCTGGTCACTGTCAACCTGTCCTCAATTTCAGTGTCTTTGGTTATGTTTTGCTTGCTTGTTTGTTTTGTTGGTTAGGTTCCTGTTAAAAGTGAGATAAAACAATTCTGACAAAAAGAAAACAAACCCAGAGGTACAGCACGATCTGATTTCAAACTATACTACAAAGCTATAGTAAGCAAAACAAGATGATGTTAGCAGAAAAATAGACACATAGATGAATGCAACAGAACTGAGAAGCCAGAAATAAAGCCACACATATAAGGACAACTAATTTACAACGAAGAGCCAAGAACATACAATAGAGAATTGAAAACTTATCAGTAAATGGTGTTGGGAAAACTGGACAGTCAGAGATAGAAAAGAATGAATCAAGACCACTATCTTGTACCATACACAAAAATTAACTCAAAATGGATTAAAGACTTGAATCTAAGACCCAAACCATGAAACAATTACTAAAAAAAAAAAAAATTGGTGGTAAACTTCTTGACATCAGTCTCACAAACATTTTTGTAGACTTGACAGCAAAAGAAATAAAAACAAAATGAAACATATCGGACTATGTCTAACTTAAAGGCTCCTGCACAGTAAAGGAAACCTTTGACAAAACATAAAGGCAACCAACCAAATGGGAAAATATAAATGCAAATAAGTTCCAATAAGGGGTTAATTTCAAAAACACATTTAAAAAAACTCATAAACTCAACAACAAATAAACAAACAACCTAATTAACAAATGGGCAGATGATCCGAATAGACATTTTTCCAAGGGGGAAATATAGATGGCCAAGAGACACAGGAAAAGAAGTAAACATCACTAATTATTAGGGAAATGCAAATCAAATCCACAATGAGACATCACCTCATACCTGTTAGAATGACTGCTATCAAAAAGAAATAAGAAGTGTTGAAGAGGATGCGGGGCAAATGGAACACTCATGTACTGTTGGTGGGAATGTGAGTTGGTGCAGCCACTGTGAATAGCAATTTGGAGCTCTGTCAAAAAGTTAAGAATAGAACTACCATATGATACAGTTATTCCACTTTCAGGTATTTATCCAGAAAACACAAAAACACTTATTTACTATTCAGCCATATAAAATGAAATATTTGCAACAACATGGATGGCCTTTGAAGATATTAAGCTAAGTGAAATAAGTCAGATGGGAAATGAACAAAAAGTGTGACTTCACTTATATGTGGAATATAAAACAAAGGGAAACAGAAAAGAAACAAAACAAAAAGAAATAAAACTCATAGGACTGGTGGTTACAGAGAGGAAGAGAGTGGAGTATGGCAAATAGGCAAAGGAGTTAAATGTATGGTGAGGAACAAAAGCTAGACTTTTGGCGGTGAGCATACTACAGTGTATACAGACACTGAAAAATAATGTATCCTTGAAACATATAAACCAATGTTACCTCAATTAAAAAGTAATATAATATATAAATATAATAAGGTACAACTCCTTTATCAAGGAAAATGCTCATTATAAACCAAAAGAAACTCTTTAAACCTAAAGAAAGTAAAGTATTGTTAACTGCAAGTTTCTAAGTTTAAATCTCATAACTACTTGGTGAAGGGCATGGTCCATGGGAAAGATTCAATCTATTAGAAAAAAAGTTTGCATTGTCTATCTTTCTATATATCTAAATATAATGTAAATTTGCTATACAACCACATGCATTTCCCTTTTTAGATAAATAGACAAAACATGTAGTCTTTTGAGATTAAAAACAATATGAGAAGGAAAGTGCAATAAGTTAGTCATTTGGGTTGGATCATAAGGTGAGGGGAATAGTAAAAAATGTATGAGAAAAATAGTTTGGGAGCAGATCATAGGGCTCCTTGAGAGCAAAGTTAACCATTTCATAATTCACACAGCAGAAATGTTGGAATCATTAAATATTTTTAAAGAAATAAATGACCTGTCCAGAATTATCATAAAGGAAAGTTAATCTGAAAATGTACATGGGAAAGATGCAAAGGGAAGAAACAAGAGCCATGCCTCATTTAACACCAACAGATAATGAGAAAATGTATCTGTATGTACATGTTAAGAAATATTACTCTCAAGCAATATGTACATTTCAAATTCAATATCTGTGAACAGCATGAGGTGTTTTATAGAAACCATAAGCAAGCAACATACATATTGATCTTTCTAAGCTCTATATTTATGCTATTGATCACAATAGTTCTCATCTATCTAAAGGAGGAATAGATGTCTTCAAGTGGAAAAAAAAAAGAACTAGAGATGTGAAAATTTCCCTTGTTTTCAAACAGGTGGTCTCTAAAAAATTGCAGTTAATTCAGTTTCTCAAACCTGAGCATATCTGAATGGTAGACATATGGCAGGAACAGCAAATGAGCAAACCAAACTGAAGTCCTAATTTGTCAAAGGTAAGCACATTAGTATTTCCAATATGTTAATGTTCATAAAAAGACTCACTATGACTGTTCCTCTTGTATCAATAAATGAGTGTATTTCAAATACCCTAAATAGAAATACTAAAAATAGTTTCTCTAAAAGTACTTATAAACCTAGTAACTTGTGGGTGCTTTTTTGTCATATCCTACAAACATCTGCAGGACAGCAAATCAGAAGGGAAAAATGTCTTAAGCCCCTAAGCTCTGTACTGAATGCTAATGTATTTGTACATGATGGATTAATACAGAACTGAAAATAAATGACTTTCAGCAGCTGCACTCTAGACCTATAAATCGCTCTGAGAACTACAAAATCCATACAAAGGCAGAACAGCTGGATAATTTACAACACCAGTAATTTGTCAAGAAAAAGCTGAAAACATAGAACCTGATTTCTCCTTTTCTCAGAGTACGCACTTCTGCACAAATTAAAAATTGTCCTTCTCAAGAATCTATTTGAATAAGTGCCTCTATATATCTTTACATGCTGTCCGTTAAAATACAGAATCTTTGATTCCATTCATTTTAAGGACTACCTTTGAAAAGAATAAAAACAGCAAATGAAAAAAAGTTTTCCTTAAAACCAAATGCAAGTACAAAAGAAGTTGTTAATGTTTATTTTGTGTTCCAATTGCTATACTCTGATAAAATCCTACAAAAGGAAACACATTAACCAGATGACTTGCAGAGCACAGTGATACCAAAAATAGTACTTAAGTTAATACGCTAATTGCAAAGTTGCAGAGATTAAGTTCATCATTCTAATTCTTGGATAAAGTTTGGTGATAGAGTATTTAAAGTTTAATATAAGGGCTTTCTTAAGCTTCTTAAAGAATAACACAAGCAGTAGAAATGTGGTCTGTATAAATGAACTCCAGAAATAGAAAACTTCAGTCACTGAAGGAATATTAGCTCATGTGTAAGCAACCAAATTACTTGATTTGATTACTTGAAACTTCCATTAAAGTTAGTAAAGGCTGAGTGCTGACTTTGCTCACAAATATATCATTGTTGAGTTTTTTACGTAGCTCTAATTCATAAAGAAGCCATTTTACCATGATAATAATGCCAAAGAAAAATTCTGAAGTCCCCACAGAGAGCTATTATACTCTGTATGTAGAAATTCAACAATATGCAAAAATCTGGACCTGTTTTCTAATGGACCTTGCTCAGCATCAGAAATATAAAATTTCCTTAAAACAACTTTGTTTTCCAAATCATGCAATCTTGTGGACTTTAATTGCAACATTACAGAAATGCTGTGATAGGCATACACACAGAGTAACAGGAAAACAGGCAGCTTTATCCGCCTACCAACTTACCATCAAGCAGCAACAAAAGAGATGAGAAAGGTAATTCTCAACTGATGCCTCACAATCATCGTCCCCTATGCCACACTCATCTAGTCACTTTTATTTAACATCAGATAGCTTGGAGCCCAACAAAGCTTCCTCTCTGTCAATCATCCTTAAGCTGAACTCAAGTCTTCTCAGCATACACCTAACCTCATGGATACATACTCACTGAGCAGAATCCCAGGGAAAGAAGCATAGACATCTGACAGAAGTTCACATAAAATAACAATGAATACAAGCCCTAAAGTGTCACAAAGGGTAGAGGAGCTTAAAAAGAGCACATTCATGTATGTGAAATTGGTGTCATTCATATAAACAAAGAACTTAGCTACATTTCTATTAAATTATACTACTTATTAGTTGAGAGACTGAACCACCAAAGCAGAACTACCAAGAGAGACATTCTTACTGCTTTAAAATGAAATAAAGGGCTATCACTAAATACAAAGAAAACAAACAAGCAGCATTGTCTATAGGCCACTAAATCCACAGCCTTTATACATCCATATGGTTCTCTTCCCTCCACTTCTGATAGGACTTTGAATCTCTCCTAGAACCTGTCAGTTCACCCATGGCACTAAGCTAACTTAAATGCCCTACCATCTCTGAAGTTGTCCTAATTTCTCAAGTTAATATAAGCTGTAATTCCAAACTCAACCCAACTCACTTCAAGAATGATACTACCCACTTATTTTTAAAAACTCATTAAATAAAAGTAACAAAATTGATACTTTATTAATTTACAGTTGTAGAAGCCAAATCATTTCAGCAAGAGTAATATTTAAAGAATAGAAAAGTTTATTTCTCATAAATTGTAATGTACTGAAGCATCTTGGCAACTACTTGTTAAATTTTATGGCCTTAAATAATTTTAACACTCTAAGGTCACTTTCTAGTATCTTTGTTATTACTTCAGATAGGTATACAAGGTCTGTCCAGAAAGTATCCAGCCATGTGCTATGAAAAATAGACATTTATTGAAGAAGATACAAGAAACATTGTAACAGGACAATGATGCATCAGTCCCCTTCAAAGTAGACACCTTGGAACTTCACACAGTTCTCCCAATCACCATCAGCTGCCCTACTGTATTTTCCTGAATGTCATCAATGGTCTGAAATCTCTTGCCTTTCAAAGGTGATTTTAATTTTGGGAAAAGCCAGAAGTCACAGAGTGCCAAATCTGGGCTGTAAGGAGGCTGAGTCACCTGGGTGATTTGATGTTTCACCAAAAAACTCAGCTTGAGATGTGATGTGGGGGTGTTATGGTGATGAAGCTGCTGATGACCAGGTACCTACAGCTGTGGCCTTCTGAATCATCCGAGTATTTTCCACAGAGGAATGTTCAAGCTTCATGAAAAATTCGATAAAGATCCGTTGCTCTACTCACTCAGTCATTTTGAATGTGATGGACACACAGTGCACATGCTCACTCAACGGTGTTTATGGCCTCCACTGACTAGTTACAGTGAACTTGTCATTGTTCACACATGCACATTTCTGTCTGCTCTCCTTGACTGCCAGGTTACATTGATGTCATGCAAACCATTCTCATTATATTAAGGATGGTTGGACTTTCCCAGACAGACCTCATATATCTATCATTTTCATGGAAATATTTTTATAAAGCTCTATACCCCACCACACACTACCACTACTTAATACTTGTAGATGGCCATCCAAATCTTAGTCATTAATCAGGATCTATCATTTACACTTATTATCTTAACCAGTGCACAGAGACCGCTCTCTTATATGAAGTTCCATACTGTTTATTATTTATAACATAATGTAGTAGTGAAAGCATAAGGTTTTGCTGTATTTACACTTATTATCTTAACCAGCGCACAGAGACCCTTCTTTTATATGAAGTTCCATACTGTTTACTATTTGTAACATAATGTAGTAGTTAAAAGCATAAGGTTTTGCTGGTAGACACCCTTGTGTCAGAGAACTATTATTTATTACTTATGAGACTATGAGTAAGTCACCCACTTAACCAGCATACGCATTAGCCTCCGCATACCTAAAAGATGATATCCATTTCATCAGGTTTTGGGGAGAGATGAATAAGATAATATATGAAAGTGCTTATAATTCAATAGAAATCAGAAAAGGATAAAATATTTGTAAAATACAACTTAATAATAAAAAGAGAAATAATCCAATTTTGAAATGGACAAAATATTTTAACACTTACAAAGGAAGATATATAAATGGCCAATAACCACATTAACAATACTCAAAATTGCAGTCATTAAGGAAATGCAAACTAAACTATCCTGAGATGCCACTACACATCCATACATTTGTCAGTGAGAGAGCAAAATAGTACAACTGCTTCAAAAAAAATGTCTCACAGTTTCTTATTTTCTAAAAGCAACACACCCTACAGAAAACTAATTCTATGTCTACATAATTTCTTGAGAAATGAAGATGCTATTTATATTTGTACACAAATATTTACATGCATAAATATAGCTTCTTGATTCATAATAACCAAAACCTGGACACAGTCCAGGTGTTAATCAATAGCAAAATGTTCAAATAAATGATATTATACTACTATTCTCCAATAAAAAATAAATATACTACTGATACACACAACAGTGTAGGTGAATATCAAAAGCACCACGCTGAGAGAAAGAAGCCTTACACAAAAGAGAACATACTATACACTTTCATATGACTTAATGCAAAAAGGCAAAACAAATGTATGGGAGACAAACAGAACAGTTTTGTCTGGAGGAGTGGGCAGAAGCTGGCTGGGAAGAAGCATAATGGAACTTGGAACTACCTGAGGTTATGGGTTACACAGGTTTATGCACTCATCAAAACTCAAAAAATGTATGCTTAAAATTTATGCATTTAAATGTATGAAAGCTTTTAACATAAATTTACCATAAAACAAATAAAGATAAAAATAACTGCAAGTTAAAAGCAGAAAATAGAAATAAATAGAAACATATCAGTAAACATAATTTAGAGTAAAATATTTTAAACTAAACAGACAAAAGAGATTATCAGAACTTTTTATTTAATTCAGGGTTATGTTGTTACAAGAGAAAACTATAAAATAAAAAGGAAACCGAAAAATTCAAAAAAGAAACAAAAGAAGACTTATAAAGGAAATATTAATGATAAAATGGTTAATACATTAAAAATAAGTGAAATGTCATTTTTATATTAAACCAAGAAACATTAAGACAAACAGGGGTTAGGTGAACTAAAGAGGAGCATAAATAGTGACAAAAAAATATTTACCAGGAAATAATTAGTATTCTCAATTTTCACAACCTCAGTAATATAAACACAAAAATATTTAAAACACTAATTGAATTGTGAGATGTTGGAAAATTAATAATCTCTAGGAGATGTTATAATATACAATTCTTGATAATTACAAATTAAGAAGACATAAAATTAGTAAGGATATATAAGATTTGAACAACATGATTTGGTTTAATCTAATAAACAAATACAGAATTCCACATATAATTACAGAAGACATATTCTTATTAAAGCACTCATGGAATGTTTATACAATAGACCACACATTAAGCCATGAAGCAAATCACATCTCAACAACTATGAAAAAGTCGACAACACCAAATGCTGATGACCACATGGGGCAACAGGAATTCTCACGTATTGCTGATGGGAATGCAAAATGGTACAGCCAGTTTGGAAGACAACTTGGTGGTTTATTTTTTTTTTAATTTTCCACTTATTTTTTATTATTCTATTTTTCATTGAATTTGCTGGAGTGGCATTGGTTCACAAAACCATACAGGTTTCAAGTGTACAACTCAACAAAACATCATCTGCACACTGCATCACACACTTCACCCTATGATCCAACAGACCCAGCAACAGCACTTCTTGGTATTTACCCAAAGGAGCTGACAAATTACATCCACGCAGAAACCAGCACACAGATATTTATAGAAGCTTAATTGTAAAAACTTGGAAGTAACCAAGACATCCTTCAGAAGGAATGAACAAACTGTGGTACATCCAGACAATGGCATATTATTAAGCGCCGAAAAGAAAGCATTACCAAACCATGAAAATACATGGAGGAACCCTAAATGCTCATTTCTAAGTGAATGAAGCCAATCTGAATATGCTAAAAACTGTATAGTATTACAGAAATGACAAAAGTATGAAGAAAATTAAAAAGATTAGTGGTTGCTGGGAGGGTAGGTATTAACAGGTAGAGCACAGAGGATTTTAGGGCAATGAAAATATTCTGTATGATATTATAATGGTAGATATATATCATCACACATTTGTCCTAATCCATAGAATGCACAATAACAAGAGTAAACCCTAAGGTAAACCATGGACTTTGGACAGTTAAATGTGTCATTGTAGGGACACTCTTGGTTACAAAGGGTACAGTTCTTGTGGAGATGGTGGTAATAGGGGCATGTGTAAGGGCAGGGAACGTACAGGCAATCTCTGTACCCTCCTATCAATTCCATTGTGAATCTAAGACTGCTCTAAATAAGCAAAATCTTTAAAAAGAAGCAACTTTATAAAGCCCACATTCTCCAACCACAATGATATTAATTTTGAAACCAATAAAAAGGTTCTGAACAAGTATTAGTTAACATATACAGTTCTTGCTAATATCAGGCACTCTTCTAAGTATTTTAACCTATTAATACATTCAATCCTCACGAAACTATATGAGGTAGGTTATTATTGCTCCTGTTTTGCAGATGAGCAAACTAAGGCAGAAAGAGAATAAATAAACCATTAATAAACACACAACGTGCACACATGTGAGTGGTGGGGCTCAGCTGTGGGGTCCTTGGCAGCCAGGCTCAGGAGGTGGGGCTCTCACTCCAGTTAGCATTAGGAGCAAAGAAAACTTCTTAGTGTAAATTAGACAACACATATATCAGACACGTGGGTGACACGACAACAGCTAAATATTACATAGAGGAAAATATCGAGCCTTAACTATTTATGTTAGAAATTATTTTTAAATAACTGAAAATGAGTATGCCAAGCAGTCAATCAAGAAATGAAACAAGAACCCTAAGAAGATAGAAGGAAGAAAATAATCAAGATAGAATCAGAAATTAGTGAAATGGGAAACAATTTAGTTCAATAAACTCTAATGGCTACCTTTAAGTTCAAAATGTAGAACCAACTAGAATTTTCCTTTGGTATTTGCAATGTTTAGGAGGCACATATCACATTATAAACTCTTCTAATGTCTTCTGTAATTCATATAGGTTCCTAAGCTTTCTCTTCTGGACATTAAATCAACACAATTTCTTCATTCATCTTCACTGATTCTTTCTAGCCCTTTCTAGACCTTCATAAATATCCATTGTTGTCTTCTTTTTTTTTTCATTTATTCATATTCTTAAATTTATGGATCCTAAAACTAACACAGAACATTGAGGAGAATATGACTGGGACTGAGCATAGTAGGAAAATTACTTCTGGGTCTTACATTATAAATATTTAGAATAATTGAAAAGATTATCTTATACAGTTTCACCATTTGCTTACCAAATAACATATCAAAACTTAAAAATAATCACCAGTAAGAAGTTATTGCACTAGGGTTCAAATACCTTTAATAAACTTATAACTTCATTTCTAGAAATTCTATTCAAAGGAAATGGTCAGAAATTAAAATATTTATGAAATATTATCAATGCAGTATTGTTTACAATATCAAAATTTTAAAAAGAAACTAAGTATCCAACAATAGAGCTACTATTTAATAAAGTACACTATATCATTGTATATACTATACAATGTAATATTTTACATCCACTGTACTAGTGTGTTTTTTTAAATTAATCCCAGGGGAAGATATTACCAAGGTACAGCCATCCAGATCCTCTAGGACTTTACTTTCATTCTGCTTTATTAGGGTTAAATTTTCTTGTACACTGAAACTCATAACCGTATATGATGAGCACTTCTCTCATGAGAATCCCTGCAGTTATGTATTCAATGTCCACTGCCCTCTGAGGAGACTGGCACCCAGTATACCAGGATGGCCCTTTATATGCTGAGCACAGTGATGGGTGGTTGTATGCAATTCGAATGAACACAGAAAATTATTATGTAAAATTGTGACAGGACATACTGTGCAGAAGCTATTCTCACATTCTCAGACGGCAGCCAGTCCCAGATAAGCAGTATCTCAAGGTCGTTCGCTAGCTAACTCTGCTTTCTGCTCCTGAAAGAAAACAGCTGCCTGCTTTCAGCAGCTGCCCTCCACTTCCCCTTCCTCCTTTCGCTTTTGTAACCAGAGTATATAAACCAGCCCCAGTTTAAACTTGGTGCCCAGAATTTGGATCTTATCTCCTCTGGGTCCAAATGAGTGAATAAACCCCACTTCGCAAACTCTGAGGCCGTCTGAGTCATCTTTTCCGTAACAAAATAAAAGAAAAAGAAACCTACAGCTGGATGAAGGTAAGCTAGAGGAAAGGTAATCAAGTGTCAGGGAAGCTGAATGCTTCTTAGCCCTGAGATGCTAAAGCAGAAACTCTTAGCAGCATTGTAGGAGATGATTTTGAAGAGTATACAGATATAACAAAGATTTTAAAAAGTAGTTTCTTTTGAGTGTACAAGGTAAAAGCCCTCCTCCTAAATAATTTCCAGTAAAAAATATTTCTTACCAGTATTTTGGATATGAGCAAATTTATGTGAATACAAAAGTGTTGATTCAGAGACAATAATTAGAAGAGCTGATACCTGTGGTCCACACTGAATGACACTGATCAGTCACTTATACTGCACACCGATATGTTGAGTCAATCATTAAGCCTGAATCTAAGCAACACCACACCTTCTGGAGACTAAGGCTGGTCTACTGGTAGACATACATAACAACATTTTAAAGCTGGAAACAGCCATAAAAATTCAATAATTCTAACCTTCTAACTAAACATCTAAGAACTCCAAGTGGTTAAACAACTTGCTCAAAGCCACTCAGCTAGTTTTAATTACAAGCAGATAAAGTAGACAGATGGCAGGGGGAAGGGGGATAATGGTGGAAAGAAGGAAAAGGGACTAAACAAAGAACAGGTATGAATGACCCATGGACACGGACAACATATGGGGACTGACGGTGGGAGTGGGGGGTATGCTGGGCAGAGGAGGGCAAAGGGAAAAATTGGGACAATTGTCATTGAATAACTACAAAAAAACTCAGAAAAAAATAAACTTTTCATTTATTCTCTATTTAAAAAAAAAAAAAAACAGTTCTTGACTCAATGTTCTTCTGCCTACCCTAAGTTTATCAGGTATATTGGGAGAGGCGGGAAGAGAAAAAAATTAAGAAAATGAAAACACTTAACAGTGAAAAAGAGAGATGGGGATCATTTCATTGACAATGACAGATGGTAACTTTCAGTACTTTATAAAAGTTCCTAAAATCATACTATTACACAATTATTATACAAATACATTAAATGATATATTTTATTATAACAGTATACCAATCTTGCACATTTTCATCTTTCACATTTTCATCATTATCCTCCCTCCAACTTTTTCTAGATTTTGTCCATTACCAATTTTAGTTCATCTTTATACTTTTGGAAAAACTGGGAAGCCAGTCAAGTATTTTTGACCACAAAGATGATTTTGACCGAAGAGCAAGACTGAATTAAATAAACAGCTCAATAGCAACAATGAAGAACTGTTTAACACTAAAATTTATTCTCTAACAAAAATGTTCACTTAAGCATTCTCTCTGTTCAATAGGTTATTTATTGCCTAATCTGTGTAATTCATTACATTTAATCACTGTGATTCAGTTGCAAGTCCTTTTGTTTTCCTTGTGCAGCCTTCTCACTAAATGTGAAATATACAAGTACCTTGAGTGCTCTTTATTTACACTTCTGAGTGACTACGGAAATTTATGTGACTGCAAAGCTTAAGAAGAAACCAATTAGGCAGGGAAAAAAATGTGCAGACTGCTTTACACGCAGACTAAATTTTTCTAATATATGTAATGCTTCATGATTTGCAGATATTTTATAATAATTATAATTCAGTTAGGACTTCTTATTAATAAAGTTTGTTTAAGATAAAAGTTGCTTTTCCAATATACTTTAATTTCATAGATTGTTATTGTCACTTATGTAATACAGTGTGAAATATGTCTAATAGGACAATCACTCACTATTAACTGATTAATCATGAACTGATATATAATCAAAAGACTTCTTTAGTTCTAATTATAAATATTCTACTAGCCAAATGAACCAAATTCAATTCATCTTATTTTTTAAGAGGATACTTGCAATGTATAAGAAGGATAACCATTCTCAGAGAAAAGATCTTTGGATTATATTTTCACAGTATGTGTTCATTCATTCATAGACCCATAAAATAAATAACAACTACTCACTACATAGAAGACCTACGGTGAGCCCACAGGATGATACAGAGTGAACTGCTTGTCACTGCAACCAATGGTAAAGTCCTAACTGTTGTTTTAATGACATCACCACTTTTCTCTATCACACACATACAGGTTTTTACATAATTACTATCTGGAGTAAGAAAATCATAACAAATATTTTGAACTCATACTTTGTGTTGGAAATAATTTCACCCTATTTCTTAAGGAACTGTTCCAAAATTAAACTAACATTTAATAACTATATTAAATTCCTACTATATGCCAGACACTGCTAGTCTTGGCTGTACAAAAATGTTCTTTATGTTCAAGGAAATCAAAAGCTACCTGTGGAGAAAGGTACAAAGGTACTAACATACACAGCAAAATGCTGTAATAGATGCATTTCTGCATATATACTGCCATGGCAACACAAACAAGGGTAGGAGGCAGGGACAACAACTTGTAGGAAAAGGCTTCTCAAAAGAAGTAATGTTTGACCCAGGCTCCAACTAGGGAAAAAAATAAATAATTAGAGGAAGAAGAGTAGAATGAAGAGAAGAGGAAAGGGAAGAGAAAAGGAACAGCTATTTGTTACAGTTTCTGTACTGAAGAGTTTAACATATATTGTCTCATTTAATGCTGAGGACAACCCATGAGTTAGATACCACAGGTTCCAAACTTGAGCAGGAAGGTTTGTTTCTGAGTGTGGCAGGAGAAGGCAGTGCTCTCCAGCAGAGGACAATACTTCTAAACAAGTAAGCCCTGAAGTACAAAATGTGTTAATGAAAAAGTATTGAGAAAAGAAGGTGAACAAATGTATCTTTCTATCCCTACTGCATGACACAGAGTAGATATTAATGTAACATTTTGTAATTTAAAAAGTGAAAGAAAAGGATATAGTAAGAAAAAGGGGGAAAGAATGCATGAGCAAAGGCAGACTAAAGCTAAGTTGTAACTGCCCTTCCATGCCAGGCCAAAACGTGGATACTGCTTTACCAAGCAAGGGAGAGCCAAAAGCCTTTTATCAGCAAGGTGACCACACAACTGACTTCATGGAGAAGGACAGATAAAAGGAATTAGAAAGTAAAGTCAGTAAGTTATGTAAAAAAGTTACCACCACATCTGGGTAAAAGATGGGAAAGTCCCAACAACCTATGGCAAACAATGAGAGTAGGAAACAACAGACATCAATAAGGAAGAAATATTTGGCTTTGACATTTACTCTGTGTTGTATTGCAAGTTTCTAAATTGGATGTCTGGGAAAAGGGTGATACTCTTCACAGAGATTACGAATATAGGAAGAATAGAAAGCTGGGATGGAAATGATAATGAAACCTAATATTGGTATCTATGTATATAAAGTCATATATACATAGTATGTAATCTGTATACAGATTACATAGTATGTAATCTGTATATTGTGATACTATGAAAACTCTTCAATATGTAAGGTTCTGAGAATTCCCAAGAATGAGTATCAGGTCTTATTTACTGACTCACTTTACAATGCAAAAAAAAAAGTAATTAATTTAATTAACCAGTTATGTTTTTAATAACAGCATATCATTGATACCCTTTTAAAGTGTACAATTCAATGAGTTTTAGTACATTCACAAAGTTATGCATCCATCACCACTATTTTTAAATTTTTATTAAACCATGAGGAAGCACTGTACCCATTAGCAGTCACTCATCATTTGCACCTTACCACAATCCCTGGCAACCAGAACGCTACTTTCTCTATAGATTTCCCACTTTGGGATGTTTTCTATAGATTGATTTATATATAATATTTGGTATTTTATGACTGAATTTTTTATTTCACATAATACTTCAAGGTACATACATGTTTTAGCATGTATTAGTACTTCCTTTTTATTGTTTTTTGCCAAATAATATTCCATTTTATGGAGATGCCATGTTTTACTTGTCCATTATTCAGCTAATAGACATTGGATTATTTACATATTTGACTATTATGAATAATGTTCATAATGTGGTATATGTATATTTAATGTGATATATATGTATATGTATGTCGTATGCATATCAC
Organism: Tonatia bakeri; assembly: GCA_004024845.1. Taxonomy (NCBI): domain Eukaryota; kingdom Metazoa; phylum Chordata; class Mammalia; order Chiroptera; family Phyllostomidae; genus Tonatia; species Tonatia bakeri. The sequence continues at coordinate 12,270 of PVIA01010957.1, read as the reverse complement.
ATTTCTTTATCCACTTACCCATCAATGGACCCTTAAGTTATGTCCATATCTTGGCTATTGTAATAGTGCCACACTGAACATAGAGATACAGCTATCCCTTTGAGAGAGCAACTTTATTTCCTTCAAATGTATACTCAGAAGTGGGATTGGGGGATCATATGATAGTTCTATTTCTAATTTTTTGGAGAACATTCATTCTATTTTCAGTAGTAGCTATACCAGTTTCCATTCCTACCAACAGTGCACAAGGGTTCTCTTTCCTCCACATACTCCTCACTAGTTGTTTTCTTATGTTTACTTAATAATAGCCATTTCAGTAAATATGAGAAGATATCTTATTGTGACTTTGACTTGCTCTTCATTAGTGACGTTGAACAGCATTTCATGTACCTGTTCACAATCTGTACATCTTATTTACAAAATAATAATTTTTGTATGTCTTCTGTAAGAAAGTGTCTATTCAGGTCCTCTGTTCATTATTTTTTTAAAGATTTTATTTATTTATTTTTAGAGAGGGAAGGGAGGGAGAAAGAGAGAGAGAGAGAGAAACATCATTGTGTGGTTGCTGGGGGTTGTGGCCTGCAACCCAGGCATGTGCCCTGACTGGGAATCGTACCTGCGATGCTTTGGTTCGCAGCCCTCGCTCAATCCACTGAGCTACACCAGCCAGGCTTTGTTCATTATTTAATTAGATTATTTGTTGGGGGGGTTAATCATTGATTTGTATGAGTTCCATATATCTTTTGGATATTAACCACTTAGCAGATAGTTTCATATTTTTCTCTCATTCCATCATTTGTCTTTTCATTTTGTTGATGATTTCTTTTGCTACACAAAAGGTTTTTTGTTTGATATAGTCCCACTTGCTTATTTTTGCCTTTGTAACTGGCACTTTTGGTATCATATCCAAGAAAAGTTTTTTGCCAAGACCAATATCAAGAAGCTTTTGCCTCTGTTTTCTTCTAAGGTTTTTGGTTTCAGACTTTACATTTAAGTCTTTGATTCATTTTCAGTTAATTTTCGTGAGTGGTTAAAATGAGTCCAAGGCAATGTCATTCTTTTGCATATCAATCATGTTCTCCCAACGATATGTATTCAAGAGACCATCCTTTCAGCATTGAGTGTTTTTAATTCCCTTGTTAAATGTTGACTGTATATGCATGAGTTTATCTCTAGGCTCTGAATTCTGTTCCATTTGGTCTATGTACTTGTCTTTATGCCAGTATCATAGTCCTTTGATTGAACTAGCTTTACAATAAAGCTTAAAATCAGGAAGTAATACAGGCAGCTTTGTTCTTCTTTCTCAGTTTGCATTGGGTATTCAGGGGTTTTTTGAGATACCAACATTTTTTTCTATTTCTGTGAAAATTCAATTGGAAGTTTTGTAGGGATTTCATTAAATCTATAGATGGGTACATGCAGTATATACATTTTAACAATATTAATTCCTCATACATGAACACATCTATTTATCTGTGTCTTCTTCAATTTATTTCATCAATATCTTTTCAGTTTTTTCTAAAGATTTTTTTATGTATTTCTTTTTTTAAGAGAGGGAGAAAGAGAAGGACAGAAACCTCAATGTGCGGTTGCCTCTCACATGCCCCCTACTGGGAACCTGACCTGCAATTCAAGCATGAGCCCTGTCTGGGAATCAAACTGGTGACCCTTTGGTTTGCAGGCCGGCACTCAATCCACTGAGCCACACCAACCGGCACTCAATGTCTTATAGGTTTTAGTACAAAGATCTTTCACCTCCATGGTTAAATTTATTCCAAAGCATTTTACTATTTCTGATGCTATTGTAAATGGGATTGCCTTCTTTATTTCTTTTCTGAATAGTGCATACTTAGTGTATAGAAACACAATTAAATTTTGTATCTTCACTGTATATCATGCTGTTTTTCTAAATTTGCTCATGAGTTCAAACAGATCTTTAGTGAAATTCTTAGGATTTTCTACATATAAGACACTTGTCATTTTTTATTTTAATTGTATTTTTTCTGTTACCATTTAACCCCTTAATATCCCTCCCCTCTGCAATCATCACACTATTGTCCATGTCTATGAGTCCTTTTCTCTTTTTGCTCAATTCCTTCACTCCCGAACCTCCCTCCTCAATAGCTGTCATCCTGCTCTTTACTTATGAGTCTGTCTCTGTTTTGCTTGTTAATTTGGTTTGTTCATTAGATTCCACATAGGACTGAAATCATATGGTATTTGCCTTTCTCTGACAGGCTTATTTCACTTAGCATGTTCTCTAGGTCCATCCATGCTGTCACAAAGGTGCTCAACATCACTAGTCACCAGAAAAATGTAAATTAAAACAACAATGAGATATCACCTCACACCTGTCAGAATTTCCATCATTAATAAATCAACAAACAACAAATGCTGGCGAGGATGCGGAGAAAAGGGAACACTTTTGTACTTTTGGTGGGAATGTAGACTGGTGCAACCACTATAAAAACAGTATGAAGATCCTCAAAAAATTAAAAATGGATCTGTCTTTTGGCCCAGCAATCCCACTACTAAAAATATATCCAAAAAAACCCAAATCACTAATTTGAAAAAAACATAAGCACCCAAATGTTCATTGCAGTGTTATTTACAATTGCCAAGATATGGAAGGAACCCAAGTGTCCATCAGTAGATGAGTGGATAACACAACTATGGGACATTTACACAATGGAATACTACTCAGCCATAAAAATATATGTATATATATAAAAGATCATATCACCTGCAAACAGAGACAATTTTACATCTTTCTTTAAAATCTGACGTGGGCCCAAGATGGCAAGTAAGATGTATACTGAACTCACTCCTTCCCAAGAGCACACCAAATATACACCCACATTCACAGTAATTCCTCCTGAGAGACAACTGTGAGCCAACTGAACAGCTTCTGCACAAAAAGTAAGAAAGAAACCAAACAGAGGAAATTGGGAAAGCATGAGAGCTCTCCAGGAGCTGAGAGAACAACCCAGGATGGAGGAACCTGTGAGCACCATTGTTTACTCTTCCACTGTACAGGAATAGTGAGCAGGAGCCCCATCCAGGTTCTCTTGCTGAGCTGCAGGGCTCTGTAGCACATCCTAGGCACTGTTCCTAGAACTAGATCCAACAGAAGGGTACCACGGCATGCATACAAGGAGTCCCTCCACACAGAGATTGATCCAGTTAGTATTCCTGTGATGTTTCATGCACCCACTGGGCTGCACATACAGATCATGGTGGGAAAAGGGTGAGTGTTCCTGTGTCTGAACTAGCAAATGCTGCTATACCAGCAGCCAAGGCCACCCCACCCAAGGAAAGTGCAGTGAAATGGGGCACTGCTGCATGCACAGATGGTGCCGCCCTGCCTGAAAAGAGTGCAGAGCTAGAAAAAATGTGTGGCACTGTGTGCAGGGCTGTCCTATGCAAAATGAGTGGAGTGTTGCTGTGTACATACACAGGGCTACCCTCCCAAAAGGGTACAGAACTAGTAAAATACAGCTATGTGCACACAAAAGGTTGCCACACCCAGAAGAAGGGTGCAGTTACTAGGGCATTGAGCTTCAGGCATGCAGAGCGGCCCTGACTACACACTGCACAATTAAAGCAAAAGAGCAGGCACACAGGCTGTGCATGCCCATGCACCACCAGGGGAGAATACAGAACTAGCAAAGTAGGGACTGTGTGCACACCCATGACTGACCTACCCAGAAGTGGGCAGAGCTGGTGGACAGTAAGACACAAGCAGGCAAAGCAGCCCCACCCAGACTCTGCTCTGACAACAGTTAAAGCAACTGGGCACACCAAGTGTGCACAGAGCAGCCCTGTCTATACCCAGTACCCTCACCTGAATTAAAAGGACAAGAAAGCACACATAACAGGCCCCACCCAGAACCACCTTCTTCATGCCAGGAGACATACCTGGTACCACATGCACCTGCCCTGATTACAACCAGCCTGCTGAAACTATTCAACACATAGTCTGGGCAGAGCCACTTTTTCAAGGCAGAGACAGGTTTACAGTTCCAGCTCTTAGATTATTTGATACAAATTACATTTTTACATATCACAAACTAATCAATACAGCTGTATAATTATTACTCTGTGTAATTATCTTTTAAATCAGATAAGAGAATAAATTAACTACAAACAAAAATACCTTTCTACTATCTCACATTTATCTATGGAGTCACATTTGTTGGTGCCCTTTATTTCTTTGTGCAGATTCAAGTTACTCTTTAGTGTTCTTTTATTTTATTCTGAAAGATTCTCTGTACTATTTGTTTTTTACCTAGTCAGCTAATAAAAAATTATCAGTTTTTGTTTACCTAAGAATCTTAATTTATTCTTAATTTTTTATAGTTTTGTTGAATATAGACTTCTTCATTAATATTTTGTATCTTCCAGCACTTCGAATATATCACCCATATTTTAGTGGCCTTATGATTTCTAACAAGAAGTAGCCTGTTAATTTTATTGAGGACCCACTGTATATGACGAGTTATTTTGCTCTTGCCTCTTTTAAGTTCTTCTCTCTTGAATTTGACTTTTGACTGGTTGACTATGAGGTGTCTAGGTATGGGTCTCTTTTAGTTTAGCGTACTTGGAGTCTGTTGGTTATTTTGGCTGTGTAGGTAACTATATAGGTTGAAGAAATGCTCTCTTCAACTAATCTCTGTCACTTTCTCTCCTCTCTTTCCAGGACTCCCATTATGCATATATTAGTACAGTTGATGGTGTCCCTGAGGCTCTGTCTTTTTCATGATATTTTTTCTTCCTTTCCTCAAACTGAATAATCTCTACTGACCTAACTTCACATTTTCAGATTCTTCCTTCTGCCAGCTTAAATCTTCTCATGAGTCCCTCTAATCAATTTTTCATCCCCGTTATTGTTTTTGACTCCAGAATTTCTATGTGGTTCTTTCAAAATAATTTCTATCTGTTTACAATTTTATTTAGCAACATATTTTTCTCACACTTTCCTTTAGTTTTAGATATAGGTTCTTTTAGCTCCTAGAACCTCTTTAAATCAGGTGATTTAGCATCTTTGTCTAACAAGTCCAGCATCTAGCCTTCCTCCAGGACTGGTTCCATTGACTTCTTTGCTTGTTTTGGGGGGGTTTCCCGGTGTACAGTCTATACATTTTTGGTTCTTTATATGTCTCATAATTATTTGTTTAAACTGGACATTTTAAATAATGTAATGTGGCAATTCGGGAGATCAATTCACTCCTTACTCTACAATTTTTTGTTGTTTTTAGTGCTGTTACTATTTCCTTTTGTTTTAATGACTTTTCTGGGTTCATTATGTAAAGCCTGTATCCTGCAGTATAATCACTGAAGCCTCTGCTCAGTTAGTGTTCAGTTAATGTTCGGCCAAAGATTTCCTTAAATACCTTGAATCAATATATCTGCCCTTTGTCAAAAGGGTGTGTGTGTGTGTGTGTGTGTGTGTGTGTGTGTGTGTTGGGTTATGTCCTTCAATGTCTGAAATTTAAAAGAATATATTTGATCCTTCACTTCCTGCTTTTGCACAGCACCAAAGTGAGCCAAAGGTGAGAGAGTCTTCTCTGCTACTTCCTGGGCATGCTTACAATCCTACACAGGTGTTTGGATTTTTAGATCCTCAAAAATAATCAAAGTTCTCCAAAACCTCCTATGGATATCTCTACTCTCTAGATTATTCTCTTAAGATCTTGGGTCCACTTCTTGTTTCTCCAACTAGTATCATAGTCTCAAGCACCTGTAATGTTAAGCAATTACTACTGATCATTTCAACATACCTCTCTGGAATTGGGTTTTTTCCCCATCGAACACCTCTAATTCCAGACAAATAAAGATAAGCACTGTGAGTGGGACTTTCCAAGAAGCTACCAGACAGGTTGAATAGTGGCAATTATCTCAAGGGGATAAGACTTTGGGGCATCTCCAAACCTATTCTGCCCCTCCAGTGACTGCCAAGTTTCTAATTTCACAGGTACTCTCATTATGTGACTATTGACAATCAGGACTACTGTGGATCTAGGAAGTAGAGGATAGAAATAGGGCATGGCAAAATATCACAAAAACTACTGTTCTTAATGATATCCAGTCATTGTTCTTATTGCAAAACTTTGGTTAATTTCCAGAGTTCTGAAAAAGTTGATTTGGAATATTTTTGCCAGTGTCCCAATTACTTTTATGAAATATATTTTCAGAGGTCCTCAGTTGGCCATTTCAAAAGTGCTTCCCTGCAGTTATGTTTTTTTTTTAATTCTTTTTAACAGTGAATGGATTTAATAGAGAACAAAGATGTATTGTTAAAGACATTGACTTTTCAATGAAGACAGCAGAATCCATGTCACCAAACTAGTATTATTTTGTTCAAAACCTCTACCCTAGGAAGAAGTACAACTTCTTCCATAGTGTCCATGTAGTTAAATATATTTTGGAATTTTTTTATTCTTACTCACCATGAAGTTAAAAAAAAAATTTCAGTAATGGCCAATCAGTATACTTGGGAAACATTTAGTTCAACAAAGTTTAATTTTAAAGTTATTTATTTGGTCAAGCTGAACATATAATCATTTTTAAACCAAGGGGTTCTATAAAGTAATTTGGACCATAATAACTACAAACTTCCTTCCAAAAAAGTAACTTTCTAAAAATATGATCACATTGGAGGAAGTTTATAGAATTCTCAGAGGCCACATTTGATTTAACAAGTTCTAGAGTGACTGTTAAAAATATTAATCTCATTACTTTCTTTTCAAATCTTATGTATGTTAAAGGCCTTTCTACAAATTATATCAAGGGTGGGGCAAAAGTAGTTTTACAGTTATGAGTATGCAAACCAGAAATTATTGTTAACTATTGTAATATTTTCCATATGAACAGTTATAAGCTTAATATTTTGCCCCACCCTATATTTTCAAACTAGCCAAGAAAACTAAAAATCTAAAAATCATTTATAGTGCCTTTTGAACCCCCTTCCTCCATTTCAGTTACATTCTTATTATGCTAGCTCAGAACATTATTGACTTAAAGTATCATATTATTAGTAGCATGCATACCTTCTAATCTATAAACACTTAAAAATGATACCACATGTTAATAAAAATAAAACAGAATTTTAAGTCATACATCTCCTCTGGAAGCTTACATAAGCTAGTTGATGTGGTAAAATGTAATTTTCTTTTCACAAAATATAATTACCAAAAATATGATAAATACAATGAATATAGGACATGAGAAAGTATAGAGATGTAAATCATCTAGAATTTTTAGGAAGAACTAATATAGAAACTAAAGCTTAAAAAGTCTTTGAAGGATAATTAGAATTTAAAGGTTTGGTTTTTTACTCATTCCTTTAACATTGTACACAGTAAGTATCCAATAAAAATATTAGTGAACAGAAAAATCTGTACTTCTGGCCAAGATGAAGGTATAGATATATACACTTTGCCTTCTCACACAACCAAAAGAAGGACAACAACAAATTTAAAAACAAAAAATAACCAGAAGTGCCAGAAAATTGAACTGTATGGAAGTCCGACAACCAAGGAGTTAAAGAAGAAGAAATATTCATCCAGACCGGTAGCAGGGGTGGAGATGGGCAGCCAGGGTGGAGAGAACTCACAAGAAGGGGGCAGCTGGCAGACCTGGTGGTCCCATATTTGTGTACCAATAAACCAGGAGGAACAACTGGGAAGCAAGACAGACTGAGGAACCCAGTGTTCCAGTGTGGGCAAAATAAAGCCTCAAAACCTCTAACTGAAAAAACCTGCAGAGGTTAAGGCAGCAGGAGAAACTCCCAGCCTCACAGGAGAGTTCATTGGAGAGACCCACAGGGTCCTAGAATATACACAAACCCACCCCCAGGAATCAACATCAGAAGGGCGCAATTTGCTTGTGGATAGTGGAGGAAGTGACTGAAAGCCAGCCAAAAGCTGAATAAGCAGCATTGTTCCCTCTCAGAACCCACCCCCACATATAGCACTACAACCTAGGGACATGGGTTCCCCCACCCTGGCAAATACCTAAGACTCCACCACTTACTATGTAACAGACGCTCCAAGACAAAAAAAAAAAAAAAAAATATGGCCCAAATGAAATAAGAGATCAAAGTTCCAGAAAAAATACACTAAGCAATAAAGAGATAGCCAAACTATCAGATGCAGAGTTCAAAACACTGGTAATTAGGATGCTCACAGAAATGGTTGAGTATGGTTGAAAAATAGAGGAAAAAGTGAAGGCTATGAAAAGTGAAATAAAGGAAAACGTACAGGGAACCAAGAGTGAAGGGAAGGAAACCTGGACTCAAATCAACAATTTGGAGCAGAAGGAAGAAATAAACATTCAAGCAGAACAGAATGAAGAAACAAAAATTCAAAAAAATGAGGAAAGGCTTAGGAACCTCAGGGACAAATTTAAACATTTCAACATCCAAATCATAGAGGTACCAAAAGGAGAAGAGGAAGAGCAAGAAATTGAAAACTTGTTTGAAAAAATAGTGAAGGAGAACTTTCTCAACCTAGCAAAGGAAATAGACTTCCAGGAAGTCCAAGAAGCTGAGAGAGTCCCAAAGAAGTTGGACCCAAGGAGGAACACACCAAAACACATCATATTTACATTAGCCAAGATTAAAGATAAGGACAGAATCTTAAAAGCAGCAAGAGAAAATGAGACAGTTACCTACAAAGGAGTTTCCCTAAGACTATCAGCTCATTTCTTGAAAGAAATTTGACAGGCAAGAAGGCACTGTAAAGAAGTCTTCAAAGTCATGAAAGGCAAGGACTTACATCCAAGATTGCTCTATCCAGCAAAGCTATCATTTTGAATGGAGGGGCAGATAAAGTGCTTCCCAGGTACAGTCAAGTTAAAGGAGTTCATCATCACCAAGCCCTTATTATATGAAATGTTAAGGGGACTTATCTAAGAAAAAGATGATCAAAAATATGAACAGTAAAATGACAACAAACTCACAACTATCAACAACTGAACCTAAAACAAAAACAAAAATAGACTAAGCAAACAACTAGAATAGGAATAGAATCACAGAAATGGAGATCACATGCAGGGTTATCAGTGGGGAGGGAGAGGGAGAGAATGAGGGAAAAGGTCAAGGAATTCGAAGCATGAATGGTAGGTGCAAAATAGACAGGGGGAGATTAAGAATAGTATAAGAAATGGAGAAGCCAAAGAAGTTATATGTACAACCCATGGGCAGGAACTATGGTGGGGAATGTGGGTGGTAGGGGGTATGCAGGGCAGAGGGGAATAAAGGCAGGGGAGGAAATGGGACAACTGTAATAGCATAATTGATAAAATATATTTTAAAAAAACAAAAAATAGTGAATAAATGTTGATTGGATGATTTTAGATTGGTAGTAAGGAGAGAAAACTCTCATGATTGGAAAACAGAATAATTAAACGCATACAGGTAACAATAATCATGACATATTTAAATGATAGCAAAGACTCTAGCCTATAGCATCAGATGTTACACATCTACCAGGAAATTGCCACATTGTAGGGCTAACTAAAGGCCCTTGGAAATCATCTTTAAGTCTCACATTTTTAAATAAGAAAAATGAAACCTAGAGAACTGCCCAAAGTAATTCAACTAACAGGGATGTGAAAACCACAGTGGACATCTAAAAAATATCAGACACTGAGCTAAACACTTCCTCTCACAAAACAAAACTGATTTGTTCATTATTACAATAATATCCAGTCTAGTGCTCTTAGCACAATTTCACAGTCATAAAAAAATTCTCAAATAGGCATCAAAAGTGAAATATCTGAGGAAACTATTTTAAGGATGTTCAACAATTTTTTAAAGTAGAAACTTGTTTTGTAAAAAAAGAAGAAATGAGGAAGGAAAAAAACAGTTTATAAAATATAAAAATTTGTACTGGCTCAATTATTTAAAATTAATTATGTGTGGCCTAAGAATATGTCATCATAAAATCACAGTTTGCCTTTTACAAGGGTTCCCGCAGGCAGGAACTACATTTGCTTTCTGTGAATACTCCAGATTTCATCATAACAGCAGCACAATGCAGAACTCAGTGCAAAAAAGAAAAATACCAGGCCATCAATTTTATATATACTGACAAAGCTTGTTAAGAAAAGAGGAATAGTTTTATTTTTTATAAACAAGGAAAGGATTTTAGTGTCTATTTTGGAATAACAGGTAGTATTCCAGCTGTTGGGGGCTGCTTTGAGCTCTAGGCACTTTAAAATTAATGGGCTGGGGAAAACAAGGGGCATATTTTCATTCTGCACCAAATCTGTGCTGGTTCCTAGCATACACAGTACATTTTTGTAAGTATGGTACACATTTATTATTCCAAGTAGTAAATGAAGACATTTGCCCTGTCTTAGAAATTTGAGTCAATTGAAAGAAACCATTAAGTAAACTTCAATGACTCTCATACCCACTCAGGAACAAACTGATTTCTCATGAGAGCTCTATTCAACCTACAGATAAATAATGGCTTTTTTAATGATGATCTATGGGAAGTATAATATTCTGGAATGATACAGGCTTTGGATCCAGAGAATCCTTAGTAAAATCCCAATTCTACCATTTACTAGCTGTGTGGCAGCATTTAAATAATCCCTTATTTTGTCTAGACTTCAGCGATATTATCTGTAAAATGGGGACAATGTTACATGCCCCATAGGGTTACTGTAAGGATTACATTATATAGCTCATGTAAAGTACTGAGCAAAACAGCCGTTATATAGTAAGCACTTAATAAATGATGACCATTAGCTGTCCTCTCTGAAATTTGGTTATTACCTATTATTTAAGCATCTTATAATTCTGACCAAACTTTAAATTAGCACCAAAACAATCATCTAATTTTCTCCTCCTATACTGAGCAGTAAAACATTCAAGGAATGGGAACTCCTTTAAGATACAATTTTTGATGTTTGTAAAATTTACTGTGCATTAATTCCTTATTTAAAATACCACAACACAGAACTAATTACAAAATTTTTATAAGAACAGAATATTGATTTACACTTGATATAAAAGTACTGGTTGTCTCTATTTAAAGCATTTTAAGGACCTGAGAATTATCAATATTTCTGGTTTGACTTTACAATGCTGCTGAAAAAAATTCTCTCCCTAGCAATTATTAAACTTGGAAAGATTCTCTTTTTTCAATTATTTTCTATTTATTATTTATGTTTTCATTGAATTCATTGAGGTGACATAGGTTAATAAAATTATATATGTTTTTGAGTACAATTCTATAATACATCATCTGTACACTGTATTCTGTGTTCATCACTCCAAATCAAGTCCCTCCCATCACCATTTATCCCCCTTTTAACCTTTCCTACTTCCTCCAACTCTCCTTTCCCTCTGAACCTGGAAATATTCTTGAACACAATATTTTGGCACTTTTTTTGAGATCTCAACATACACACCCCAAAATCAAGAGTTCTATGCTATTCCATGGTGACTGGCACATGAAAAAATGTCATATGCACATATGAGCTGGACCAAACAAATGTATATCTTTTTGATATTCAGACCAATTGCAGACCAACACACATCAGATTTGCCATTATTTTCATATAAGTATTTTCTGAATATTTGCATATAGTATGATAAAAATATTATAAAAATAATCTTCTTGAATAACTGTGCATGTCCCTATAAAGGCACCCTTTTTTTAAGATTTTATTTATTTATTTATTTATTTATTTATTTATTTATTTATTTATTTTTATTAGACAGAGGGGAAGGGAGGGAGAAAGACAGAAACATCAATGTGTGTTTGCCCCTCAAGTGGCCCCCACTGGGGACCTGACCTGCAACCCAGGCATGTGCATTGACTGGGAATCGAACTGGCGACCCTTTGGTTCCCAGCCCGTGCTCATTCCACTGAGCTACACCAGCCAGGGCAAAAGGCATCCTTTAGGCACATATAATGCAAATTGACAGCATATAAATGACTTGAATTCATCAGATGGTTTTTCTTGTTATAGTCATTTATACCTGGCTCACAGCCCAGGCCAATCTGTGTCCTCCACAAGTACCCAGATGATGTGAGCAGCCTTGAAACACTCATCGGATACATTTTCTTAGTCCAATATAACCATGACTAGTATTTGAAAACAGGATACTACTCAAAACACTAACTTTTGATTTTGTGTTTCAAGTGCTGTAGAGAAACATATGGTTATGACTCCAGTACTCTCCATGATTGTATAATTAGGACAGTTTTATTATTAAAGGAGTACCAATAGGCTTTGAATTACTGAAAAAAA
>PVIA01010956.1:5981-48111 GCA_004024845.1 Tonatia bakeri | reverse complement strand
ATGTCCATAGATCATGCATATAAGTTCTTTGTCTACTCCATTTCTTTTTTTTCACTGCTAAAAATAGAATCCTGAGGACTCTATTTTATTTTTTAATATGTTTCACTGATTATGATATTACAGTTATCACATTCCCCCCTTCACTCCCCTCCACCCTGCACACCTTCTCCCACCCACATTGCCCTCTTTAGTTCATGTCCATGTGTTATAAGTTCTTTAGCTTCTACATTTCCCATACTGTTCTTGCCTTCCCCCTGTCTATTTTCTACCTACATCTATGCTACTTATTCTCTGTACCTTTTCCCCCTCTCTCCTCCTCCCACTCCCCTGTTGCTAACCTTCCATGTGATCTCCATTTCTGTGGTTCTGTTCCTGTTCTAGTTGTTTGCATAGTTTGTTTTTGTTTTAGGAGTGGTTGTTAATAATTGTGAGTTTGCTGTCATTTTACTGTACATGTTTTTTATCTTCTTTTTCTTAGATAAGTCCCCTTAACATTTCATATAATAAGGGTTTGGTGATGATGAACTCCTTCAACTTGACCTTATCTGAGAAGCACTTTATCTGCCCTTCCATTCTAAATGAAAGCTTTGCTGGATAGAGCAATCTGGGATGTAGGTCCTTGCCTTTCATGACTTGGAATACTTCTTTCCAGCCCTTTCTTGCCTGAAAGGTCTCTTTTGAGAACTCAGCTAACAATCTGATGGGAACTCCTTTGCAGGCTACTGTCCCCTTATCTCTTGCTGCTTTTAGGATTCTCTCCTTCATTTTTGCCTTGGCTAATGTAATTACGATGTGCCTTGGTATGCTCCTCCTTGAGTCCAACTTCTTTGAGACTCTCTGAGGTTCCTGGACTTCCTGAAAGTCTATTTCCTTTGCCAGATTGGGGAAGTTCTCCTTTATTATTTGTTCAAATAACTTATCCACTTGTTGCTCTTCCTCTTCTCCTTCTGGTATCCCTATAATCCAGATGTTGGAACATTTAAAGATGTCCTAGAGGTTCCTAAGCTTCTCCTCATTTTTTTGAATTCTTATTTCTCCATTCTTTTCTGTTTGGTTGTCTCTTTCTTCCTTCTGACCCACTCCATTGATTTGAGTTCCAGTTTCCTTCCCATCACTATTGGTTCCCTGTACATTTTCCTTTATTTCCCTTAGTGTAGCCTTCATTTTTTCATCTAATTTGTGACCAAATTCAACCAATTCTGTGAGCATCCTGATTACCAGTGTTTTGAACTGTGCATCTGATAGAATGGCTATCTCTATGTCGCTTAGTTGTATTTTTTCTGGAGCTTTGATCTGTTTTTTCATTTGGGACATTTTTTTTTGTTTGTTTCTTTAGTCTCAGCATGCCTGTTATGTACGAGAAGGGGAGCCTTAGGTGTTCTCCTGGGTGGGGTAACCCACATTGCTGCATTGTGATACTGTATGTGGGAGACGGGTCTGAGAGGGAACAATGGCACTTGCTCCACTCTCTGCAGGATTGCAGTCACTTCCTTCACTACCCACAAGCAAATTGGGCTCTTCTGGTGCTGACTCCTGTGTGGGTGGGTTTGTGTATGTTCTAGGACCCTGTGAGTCTCTCCAACAAACTCTCCTGTGAGGCTGGGAGTTTATTCTGGCACCTCAACCCCCACAGGTGTTTTCACTTGGTGTTTTGAGGCTTTATTTCCCAGTGCTGGACCCTGGGTTGCATGGTCTGGCTCCACAGTTTCGCCTGGTTTATCTGTGCACAAATGTGGGAGTGCTAGGTTCACCAGCTGCCTCGTGGCCTGCACCTCTCCCAAATCTGCCACCTTTCTGGGTCCACCAGCTGCTGCCTTGCATGCCTGGGAATCCACCAGCCACCACTGTGCTATGACCCCTTTCCACCAGATGGCCCAACTTCACCCCTCATACCAGTCTGGATGGATGTTTCTTCAACTCCTTGGTTGTCAGATTTCCATACAGTTCAATTTTCTGTTGGTACTGGTTGTTTTTGTTTCTAAATTGTTGTTGTCCTTATTTTGGTCATGTGAGGGGGCACAGTGTATCTACCTACACCTCCATCTTGGCAGGCACTTGTAACTATTTTTTGAATTATATGTCTGATAGATTCCTTGCCTTAATTTCATTTAGCTCTCTTTCTAGGGATTCTTTCATTCTTTTTGATTTGGGATTGTTTCTTTCTCTTGCCATTTTACGTGACTCCATTTGTTTGTTTCTGTACCTCAGGATACTCTGCTTTGTCTGCCTGTCTTTGTGTGGCTGACTTCTGTGGTAGAAGTTCTGTGGGATTAATTTCAGTAGTCTCATTGATCACCATTTATGGATGCTCAATGGAGGCTGCTTATTCAGTTTGTGTGGGTTCTCTTGTTGTACTTAGGCTTTGCCTATCGATGGCTCCTTTGTTGGTAGGTTCTCCCTTCCAGCTGGTTTACAGGTAGTCACAACTCCCACCTCATCATGTATGCTGTTCTATGGGTGTTGGTTAACAAAGTAGTATTCTAGAAAATTAAAACTATGCCAGCAAAAAGAACCCCCCCAACTGCATCAGCAATATCAACCACAATTGAGCAAAAATTAATAAAGGTGAAGAGAGATTGAGAATATTATAAGATAGGAAAAAGGGAATATGAGATGACTAAAAGATAGAAAAATGTTTTTGAGTGAGAAGAGGGAGGAGAATTTATAAGAGTAAAGATAGAACCAAGATGAAGAAAGGGAGAGGTAAAATTTTAAATGTAAGTAAAACAACAAAGGTTACTGGCAAAAATGGAGTAAAAAAAAGGAAGAGTATACTATGAGGTTTGAAGCAAAATTAAAAAGGTATTGGACCAATGGGAACAAAATTGTAGAAAAACCACAGCAGGGTTAATAGCAATGACAGCTGAATGATGACTGATAAAGGTGGAAAGGGAGTAAGAATATTGTAAAAAAGAGAAAACTGAATATGAGATGTCTACAGTAAAGAAAAATGATTTTGAGTGGATGGGGGAGGAAAACTAATAAGAGTAATGAGTAAAGCTCAGGCTAAGAGGGGAAAAATTAAAATAAAATTCCTTGCTCAACTGATCAAGGGCAGAGGAAACATAAAACAGAGTTAGACAAGGGAAGAATATACTATTGTGTTTAAATTGCAAACAAATAGTGAATAGGAGTTCCACTAGAGAAGAACAGTAATAACCATGGTATCTTCACTCAACTAGTCACAATTTCTAAAGATGGAAAGGAAATAAGACTATTATAAGAGCAGAACAAGAACGTGAGCTGACCTAAAGAAGGAAGAGTGATTATTTGAGGGTAGTTGGAGGAGAAGTCGTATGAGTCAAGAACAGGGATATGATTCAGTGTGAGGGAAAGTGAAGTTTACAACAATAGCAAGGAAGGTCAGGAAACTGGAAGAATGGAGTAATACCAGTGAAGGGTGCTATGTGGGGTTTGAAATAACAGTAATACAAGAAACTATATAATCTGAATAAAAGAATAAAAAATAAAGGACCAAGAGTAGTGAGTTAGTAGGAATTTGAGTGAAGTGAAGAAGAAATATTAAAATGCCATATGAAAGGGGGCAATAAAGAAGAAGAAAGAGAAACAAAAAAAAACATACAAGTTCTGAGGAAGAGTGAGGTGAAATTCATCTCAACTGTTGATGTTCACCTTCTGACTTCTTTCTGGATTCCTCCCTGTTTTTTTATCAGCTCAAGGTCCCAGGGCAAGTCATCCAACTTCTGGCAACACTGCCTGTATATCCTTCCCCTGCCTCTAGAGGGAGATTCCGTTGCAACAGAGAGGGTGAGGTCTCTGTGTCTCCCCTGGGAGGCACTGTTCAGCCTTTTGGGAAAATTGTAGACATGTTCCCCCTGCCCCTACACATCCCACCTTAGTATGTCCCAGTATATTTCCAATAATATATAGTTTCTGATTAAAAAGCTGTTTAATGGGGGCCAGGGGGTAATCTGTGTAAGTGTGTCAGCTCTCTCCTGCTTGGTGTAGACTGCAGCTCTGTGTGTGAGCCAAGGCTTGGTGGCACCCTGACTCCCCTTGTTGCACCCTTTCTTAACTTCCCACTTTGATGGCCTCAGTGAAATAGGGCCCTAGGACCCAATGTACTTTGTCTCTTATGGGGAGTTCAAAATGGGCCCTTTTTGATATTTGTCATAATGTGTTACTCTTGTAGAAATGCCTTGTAGGTTGGTATGCCTGCTCAGTCACTTGTGAAGATCTTTCCTTTCCCTATCAGAAATAGGGGACCTTGCCTTCCCAGAGGTTCCACCAAGAGAGGGGGCCCAGTCTGGCTTCAATTAGTGTCCAGAGCACAGTTCTCAGCTGACTGTCTTCCCATCATATTGTGGCCTGCACTCTGCATTGTGCACTTCTGTGCCATGCATCCTGGGGCCAAGAAAACACCTCACTATGCACCCCTTTGATCAAACCACCCAGGTGTACTGAGTGGAACCAGATCGTGACAACAATCGTCCTACCTTTTTGGCGGGGCAGCTGCACATTTGGGGATCTTGCACAGAATGCCTCAACTGCTGTTTTGAAAAAAGTCTTTCTGGGCACTCCCACTGCAGCACCGAGCCACTGCCCAGCTTTCCACACACTCCAACTCTCTGAAAATTAAGTCCATCTCAGTCATGGCTTGTCATGGCCCTCCTCTTCCCCCAGCTCCAGGTGCAGCCAGAATCCTCCCCACTTTCTGACACTCTCCTCTTTGGTGTCTTCCACCACAGGTAGGGTGTGTGTGGGTAGCCTGTGTGTGGGGGTAACCCGTTTCTCCCCAGCAAATCTGCATATTCAAGTTGCACCCAGCTGCCAGCTTTGTGGATTCCCCACCCTGGGAGTGGAAGGAGCCAGTAGGCTGCTATTTCTGACTGGTCTCTTTTGGACACTATCCCCACAGCAGTTGTGTTTTTCTTGCACCATGCCTGGGGACTTTCCCCTCCACATATAAAACCTACTTACCAACCATTTTGAAGCATCTTCTGTAGGCTTTGGCTTCCAAAGTTCATATCATGTAAAATTCTGTTGGCTGTTCACTTTGTTTTTCAAAAGATCACCTCAGTGTCCTAGTTCAGTGCCCAAGTAAGTTTCCTCATCTACCACCTACTTCACCAACATCTTCCTCTTTCCTATCAGTAGAACTTCTTATACTATGTTAAGCAAACATAAGATTTTTGTTGATTGACAGTATTTTTTTCCATTTACACAATGGAATTCTATGTGAGTATATAAAAAAGGAACTCTTACCTTATGTGACAGTTTTTTCCTTCAGTATTTTTAATTTCCATTCCATTCTTCTCTGGCTTATATTGTTTTTAATCAATAATCAGTTGTTAATATCATTGAGGTTACCTACTGTGTGACAACTTGTTTTCTCTTGCCATTTTCAGCAATTTTTTCTTTTGTCTTTCAATATTTTGACTATGAACTATCTGATGGTGGATTTCTTTGCGTTTATCCTCCTTGGAGTTGATTAAGATTTTTGAATGTGTATATTAATATTTTCCATCAAATGATAGTTTTTAGCCATTACTTCTTTGAATATTTTTTCTGTAAATTTATCTCTTCTCTCCTCCTAGGGCTCCCATTAGGTAAATGCCAGTATGCTTATGAATTTCCTAAATTTCTCTGAGATTGTTTATTTTTCTTTATTGTTTTTGTCTTTTTTAAAAAAAATTACAGTATTTATCAATGTGTCTTCAAGTTCTTTATGTTTTCTGCTATCTCAAGTTTACTACTGATTGCCTCTGGTAAAATTTTTATTTTGGTTATTGCATTTTTTAAATTGAAAGTTTTTATTTGGTTGTTGCTTTAAAAAATTATTTATTGATTTGTTAGAGGGAGAGAGGCAGAGAGAGAGGAAGGCATTGATTTGTTGTTCCACTTATTTATGCATTCATTGGTTGATTCTTGTATGTACCCTGATGGGATCAAACCAAAAACCTTGGCATATGAGGATGATGTTCTAATCAACTGAGCTACCTTCCAGGGAAATTGTGGTTTTTAAAAATTATTTTCTGAGAGACACAAGATGATGGAGGAGTAAGTGAAAGTCACACTAACCTGCACCCAGGACCAATCTGGAATTGCAACTATAGTGTAGAAAAATATATTGAATAACCAACTGAATACTAGCTGGAGAAAAGCCTTACAATAATAGAAAGACAGAATAAAACACTTCAGCACAACGTGACTGGTAGCGAGTATGGAGGAGACACAAGAGGGCTAGGGATATTTCGGTGGCTGGGGAGTTTGACCTGAGAAGTGTTGGGTCTAAACCCAAATTTGGGCTCCCCAGCCTACAGCACCAGAGCTGGAAAGGAACCCAGTTAACATCAAGCTGTGAAGAGCAAAAGGGGTTTGTCCTCGAAGGAGAGATGGCTGGATATGCAGAGAACCATTGAAAGGGCAAACACACAAAATTTCACTTGCAGCCACTTACCATGGGTGCTGACAAAGGGAAGACAGAGTGAATTAGAGATGATTGAGAAGAATCTGTGGTTGGTGGCTCTGGGGAGATAACTGAGGGAAACAGCCACCAGGATCCATGTGCTGAATCATCCCGCATACTGCAGGAGCCATCTCTATCACTCAGAGCATTCCTCTCTAAATGGCATTAGCCTGAGGGGAAGTGATAGCTTCCATTCACAGGAACTACTCTGCTCCATCCTGTGCTGCTTAGGCCTGACTGCTGACTACAAATTGATCAGATTAACAACTGAAGAGATTAACAGCTGATTAGTTTAACATCAAAGACAGGCAATACAAAGAAGTAGCCAAAATGGGAAGACAAAGAAATAGACCTGAAATGAAAGAACAAGAGAATTTTCCAGAACTAGATGAAATGGAACTAAGCAATTTATCAGATACAGAGTTTAGAGTAATGATTATAAGGATACTAAACAGCATGAAATAAAAAAACATAGAAACCATATAAAAGGATCAGTGAGAAATAAAGAATGCAATACCTGAGATAAATAATACACTGGTAGGAATAAACAGTAGGTTACATAAATCAGAGAATTGAAACAATGTTTTGGAGGGCAAGGTAGAAAAAAACAATCAGGTAGAGCAGCAAAAAGAAAAAAATAATTTTAAAAATATGAGGAGCTTAAGAAACATGTTGGACAATGTGAAGCATAACAATATCCACATCATGGGAATACCAGAAAGAGAAAAGAGGGAGTAAAGGATTGAGAACTTATTTGAAGAAATAGTGTCTGAAAACTTTCCTAATCTGCTGAAGGAAAAGTTGCACAAGTCCTGGATGCCCAAAGAGTCCCAAACAAGTTGGATCCAAAGAGGCCTACACCAAGACACACCACAAATAAAATCAGAAGGCTTAAAGATCACAAGGAAAAATTCCTAAAAGCCACAGGAGAAAAGCAGGTAGGAAGCACCAGTTAGACTCTCATCTGGTTACTCATCAGAAACATTTCAGGCCAGAAAGGAGTGGTATGAAATACAGAAGGTGATGGAAAGCAAAGGCCTTCAACCAGGGCTGCTTTACCCAGCAAAGCTATAATTCAAAGGAGAAATGAGATTCCCAGAAAGAAAAAAAAAAAGCTAAAGGAGGTTGTTAACACCAGAACAATACTACAACAAATGTTAGGACCTTGCTTTTTTTTTTTTAAACATTGCTCAAGTACAGTTGTCTCCAATTTTACCCTACCACAACCCCCACTCTACCCATCCCTGACTCCCACCCTTGGACCTGTCCCCTTTGGCCTTGACCTTGTGTCCTTTATACATGTTCCTTGATGGACCTTTCCCTTGCTTTAAGAAGAAGAAAAAAAAGAGAAAGGGGGGGAAAAACAGAGAAAAACAGTCTAGTGTAAAATGGCACTACATATATATCTATCAATAATCACCTTAAATGTAAATGGATTAAATGCTCCTACCAAAAGACAGAGGGTAGCTGAAAGGATAAGAAAACAAGACCCAATATATATATATATTGCCTCCAAGAGGCCAATCTCAGATTGAAAGATATGCACAGGCTAAAAGTAAAAGATAGAAAAAAATATATTTCATGAAAATGTAAAAGAAGAAAGAGCTGGGGTAGCAGTGCTTATATCTGACAAAACAGATGTTAAAACCAAGGCTATAGTAAGAGACAAAGAAGGACACTACATAACAATAAAGGGATCAATTCAACAAGAGGATATAGCCCTCACAAACATTTATGCACCCAACATAGAAACATCTAAATATGTAAAACAAATCTTGATGGACATATAAAGAGAGATCAATAGAAATACAGTTTTAGCTGGGGGTTTTAACACCCCATAGACTTCAATGGATAGATCTTCTAAGCACAAAATCAATATGGAGACAGGGACCTTAAATAACACACTAAATCAAATGTATCTAATTGACATCTTCACAGCATTTATTTCTGAGCAGAAACAAACAAAATTAAATATAAAAAATTCATTGATACAAAAAAACAATGAATTCAAGAGCTGGTACTTTGAAAGGATAAACAAGATAGACAAACCTTTAACCAGACTCATCAAGAAAAAAAAGAGGAAGGACCCAAATGAATAAATCAGAAATGAAAGAGGAAAAATAACAATGGGCACCAAAGAAATACAAGGATTATAAGAAAACACTATGAGAAACTATATGCCAACAAACTGGATAACCTGGATAGCATGGATAAATTCCAAGAAACACAATCTTCCAAAACTAAATCAGGAAGAATCAGAAAATCTGAATAGACAGATGACACATATTGAAATTGAAACAGTAATAACAAAACTCCCAACAAACAAAAGTCCTGAACTAGATGGCTTCACAGGTACATTTTACCAAACATTTTGAGAAGAACTAACACCTCTTTTTCTCAAACGATTTAATAAAATTCTAGAGGAGGGAAGGCTCCAAACTTATTTTATGAGGCCAGCATTATCCTAATTTCAAAACCAGAAAAAGACACTACAAAGAAAGAAAATCATCTAGTATCCCTGATAAACATAGTTGCTAAAAATCCTCAACAATAAATTAGCAAACCAAATTCAGCAGTGCATCAAAACTATACACCATGTCCAAGTGGGATTTATTCTGGGAATTCAAGGTTGGTGCAATGTTGGCAAATCAATAAATGTGATTCACCACATAAACAGAATGAAGGATAATAACCACATGATCATATCAGTAGATGCAGAAAAAGTATTTGATAAAATCTAGCACCCATTTATGATACAGACTGTCAGCCAATTGGGATTAGCAGGAATATACCTAACCATAATAAAGGCCATATATGACAAACCCACTGCCAGCATCATACTCAACTGGCAAAACTACAAGTGTTCACCTTAAGATTGGGAACAAGATAAGGAATCCACTTTCACCTCTCTTATTCAACATAGCACTGGAAGCACTGCCACAGCATTCAGACAAGAAGAAGAAATAAAAGGCATCCAGATTAGAAAGGAAGAAGTAAAACTGTCATTATTTGCAGATGACATGATACCATACATAGAAAACCCCAAAGATTCCACCACAAAACCACTAGAACTGATAAATGAATTCAGCAAAGTAGCAAGATACAAAATTAATACCCAGAAATCAGTTGCACTTTTACATGCCAATAACAAACTAGTAGAAAAGGAAATTAAGAAAACAATCCCATTCACACTTGCTATAAAAATATAAACCTAACCAAGGATGTAAAAGACCTGTACTAGGAAAATTATAAGACACTGAAGAAAGAAATTGAAGGAGACACAAATAAGTGGGAACACATACCATATTCATGGATAGGAAGAATTAACATCATTAAAATGTTGATACTACCCAAAGCTATCTATATATGCTATCCAAATCCTACCAAGATTCCAATGACATATTCACAGAACTACAACAAATATTTCAAAAATTTATATGGAACCAAAAAGGCCCCACATAGCAACAGCAATCTTGAGAAAAGAGAACTACGAAGTTGGAGGAAACTCTCTCCTTAATATGAAACTATACTCTAAGACCATAGCAATCAAAGCAGTATGGTACAGGCATAACAACAGACACATAGATCAATGGAACAGAGTAGAGAGTCCAGAAATAAACCCATACCATTATAGTCAATTAATATATAACACGGAAAGCAAGCATATACAATGTGCTAAAGATAGTTTATTCAACAAATGGTGTTGGGAAAATTGGACAGATACATGCAAAAAATGAACTAGACTACCTTGTTATAACACATACAAGAAAAAAGTCAAAATGGATCAAAGACTTAAATGTAATACCTGATGTGGACAAGGACTATGGGGTAGAGAGCAGGGCTGTATGTGTGAGATGGGGGTTGGGCAGGACAGGGCAGAGCAAGGGGGGCAGAAATGGGGACAATTGTAATTGAACAACAATAAAAAATTTAGAAAAGTTACACCAGAAACCATAAAAATTGTAAAAGAAAACAGGTAGCAAAATCTTAGGCATTGCTCATAGAAATATTTTATTGGATATTTCTCCCAGGCAAGGGAAAGAAAAGAAAAAATAAATGGGACTACGTCAGTCTAAATGAGTTTTTTCACAGTAAAGGAAATTATCAACAAAATAAAAAGACAGCTCATAGAATGGGAGTACATATTCAGAAGTACATCTGATAAGAGGTTAATATCCAAATTTTTAAAGAACTTACAGAACTCAACACACACACACACACAAAAACCCAAAACAAACAAAGAACAAATAGCCCAATTAAAAAAATGGCAAAGGGCCTGAATGGACACTTCTCCAAAGAAGACATACAGATGGCCAGTAGATATATGAAAAGATGCTCAGCATCAGTAGTCATCAGATAAATGCTTATTAAAACTACAGTGAGAGATATTTGTGTGAAGATGGTGGTGAGGTAGGTGGGAGCAGAGTCCACTCTGCCCTGTGCAGAGGTGGAACACCTAGCCAATCTTCTGAGGAGCAGAGTAAATAGCCAACGGAATCTTAGCATATATAAAAGTTGGAGGCCAAAATTGTAGAGGAAACTGAAAAATAGATGGTAAGGAGAGTGCTTTGGGATGGTAAGGTCCCTGGGACCAGTGCAGGGACCAGGGCTGCTTCAGCCCCAGGCCTGGCAGCTGCCAGGTCAGCAGATCCCTCCCCTGCCAAATAGGGAGGATAGAGCAGCACCAGGATGGACCTGGATGCTTGAAGTCACTAGGGAGAATAAAGACAAAGTGGCAGACGCACAGGGGCGGTGTTCACCCACTGAGACTGTGGACTCCAGCTGGGTCATTACTAGAGAAATTGGGGAGCTGGGGGACACCTGGAAAAAGGAGAAGAATTGGGCCATGACAGACCCTGACCCAGAGAACCTCCAGTCTGATTGGAAAGTTGGGCTGTGTGAGAGGCCAGGCACATGTTAGGAGTGGCAGGCTTGAACAAGAGGATTTTGTTAAAAAAAAGTCTCTTGGTGGTTGTGTAGAGAACTCTCCCTCACAGCTGCCCCAGCCACATCCCTGCAGCCCGAACCTCAGCCTCACCACCTCCACCCCAGAGGCAGAGACTGTGCTTCCATCACCAGGTTGCCTCAGCAGGGCACCCATAACTGCAGTCACAACTGCCCCAGCTGCCTCCACTGCACTCCTGCACCTGCTGCCATGACCCAGGCCTTGCCTCTGCTCCCACCCCCTCAGCAGCAGAGGCCATGCTATCATGTCTAAAGCCACCCATAGCTGCGCCCTGCCACCACAGTCATGGTGTGTGTGTGTGGGTGCCTCCAGCCCCAGCACAGCAGGACTGGCTGGCTAAGACGAGGAGGAAACTCCCCTCACAGATGAAAGCAGCAGGGCTCAGGGAGTTAGCAGTCCCCAGAAAGATTTAACTCAATGTGGGAGCTGAACTACCTTGAAGAGACTCAGAGTACCTAGCACCTAGAACAGTGAGGAGTGAGGAGGTGATCTGTGAGTTGACCCTATTTGGTGCACCAAAAGACAGCACAACTGGTGGATTGAAGGTGCAGAAGGGCACTGGGAGCTCAGCAGCTAACTTAGGAACTGGGCTGGAAGCTAGGCAACTGTGAAGAGTGTGGCCCAGACCTGGCCCCCATCCTTGCAAAACCATAGGAAGGGAGAAATGTGAAACCTAATCCCCTCAGCCTGCTGCAGCCAGGAAAACCAGCAGAACTGGCTTGGCCAGCTGAAAGCCAGTAGGAGGCTTTTCTTTCATTTTTTCCCCTCTTTCCCCCCCAAGTGAGACACTAAGACCTGGAGCTGTGAAAGGACCAGTCAGACAGATCCAAAGAGGCATCACAAGGCTAATCTCAACAACTAAAAAAATGAGACATATTTCACTTGGCTGTTCCAGAGAACTTGAATGTTATTGTTTATTTGTATTACTATTTTTCATTATTTTTACTTCTTTTATTTTATTGGTATTTTTTATTTCTTTCTTTCTGTTTAGTTTTCTTTGTTTGTTTAATTGCATTATTTGACTGGTTTTCCTTATTGTCCCTTTCATAGTATGTTTTTAATTTTCCTTCTTTCACTTCATTTGTGTTCTAATAGCAAACTATTCTAGGTCATATAGTTCCTCTTCTTGTTAGTTAAATCATATACATTATGTCATATTATTGTTTTCTTGGTATTATTGTATACAATTGTTATTCCATACAACTATCAATACCACACAGCATCCTTCTCGGATCTTAGCTCACTACACTGTCTTCCAGAACTTTATTACTGTTGTGGTTAACTCTGTTCTCTCACACACTACACCTATGTTCTACCCTTTATTCTCATTATATATCATAATCTGACCTCCCACAGCTCACTGTTTTCTGGATCCAACTCACAATCCTTCCCCTCCTAACAAGAGTCTTATCTTTTTTCCACCCTTTCTAAAAAGTGGCTAGTTGGGTGAAATATCACAGTTAACACTATATATATCCAAAGGAATGCCTATCTCTTCTCTACAGGTTGGTACTTTAAGTCCCATAGAATACACTCCCACTGTCTTAATCCATTTTGCCTTCCCCCTCCAACTGATTATATAAAAGAGAAGGTGGGAGCTGTGAACACCAGTATACCAGCTGGAAGAGAGAACCCATCATCAAAGGAACCATCAACGGATAATAAAGGAAGAAGGCAGAGGAGTGACTGGAAGCGACACTAACCTCAACCCAGGACCCATCTGGAATTACAACTAAATGGTGGAGAAATTACCCAGAACAAACAACTGAACAATAGCAAGAGAGAAGCCTCAAAACCTTGGACAGACAGAAGAACCAGCTTCAATAAAACCTGTCTGCACCTGCACAACAGCATACAAGACATGGTGGGCAGAGTGACCCTCAGTCAACCAGCTAGAGGGAAATGCCCACCAAAGAAAGACCCAGCAACAATCAAAACCCAAAGACATATAGAGAACCAACATAAATGACAGCTCAAGAGCAGTAGGTTCAGGAGATCAAGGAGAATGTACCACTGAATCTCACAGGTCTTCTACCATAGAAATTAACACCATAAACTCAGGGAGTCAGAAAAGATCAATTTAAGAAGCAGAGGCTAAAAAGAAGAGTCTCACAAACAATGGGAAGACAAAGAAACAAACCCGAAATGAAAGGAAGAAGCCAAAGAAAGAATGTTGAATAAAATAGAGGCAAGTCAACTATCAGATATTGAGTTCAAAGCAATTATTTATAACTCAATGAGTCACAAAGAATTACCAAAACTACAGGGAAACTACAATGAACTCAATGCAAATTATATCAACATGAAAAAGGAAATAGAAACTACCAACAAGGGCCAAGAGGAAATGAAGAATACAATTTCTGAATTGAAGAACATGGTAGAAGGAATCAAAATCAGGCTGGATGGAGCAGAGGATTGAATCAGCAAGCTGGAGGACAAGGTAGAAAAAAAATGCAGAAAGACCCAAAAAAGGAAAATAGACTCAGAAAGAATGAAGTGGTGGTAAGGGAACTTCAGGACAACATGAAAGGTAATAATATATATATAAGAGGGATACCATCAGGAGAAGAAGAAGAGCAAGGGATAGAAAACCTGTTTGTCTAGTAATGGTGGAAAAATTCTATAATTTGATGAGAGAAAAAGTCACACAAATCCAGGAAGCACAGAGGGTCCCAATGAAGAGAAACTCAAAGAGGTCCACTCCTAGATATATCATTATTAAAATGACAAAATTCCAAGACAAAGAGAGGATCTTAAAGGCAGCAAAGGAGAAACAGGAAGTAACATACAAGGGAGCCCCAGTAAGGTTAGCAGCTGACTTCTCAATGGAAATGCTCCAAGCCAGAAAGGACTGGTAAGGAATATTCCAAGTAATGAAAAAGAAAGTCCTGCAACCAAGACTACTCTATCCAGCAAGGCTCTCAATTAAAATGGAAGGCCATCCCTGGCTGGTGTAGCTCAGTAGATTGAGCCTGGACTGTGAATCATTGGGTCACTGGTTCGATTCGCAGTCAGGGCACATGCCTGTGTTGCGGGCCAGGTGCCCAGTGGAGGCCATGTGAGAGGCAACCACACATTGATGTTCCTCTCCCTTTCTTTCTCCCTCCCTTCCCCTCTCTCTAAAAATAAATACATAATTTTTTAAAACAATTAAAAAATGGGAGGTCAAAGAAGTTTCCCAGACAAAAGAAGCCTCAAAGAATACACCTCCTCCAAATCATCACTGCAAGAGATTCTAAAGGGTCCGCTTTAAGAAAAGAAGAAAAAGACTGAGAGAGAGAGGAACACAGATACAAAGGAAGTAAAATAGCAATGAATAAATACCTATCAATCAATAATAACCTTAAACATAAATGGATTAAATGCTCCAATAAAGACATAGAATAACTGAATGGATAAGAAATCATGACCCACACATATGCTGCCTACAAGAGACCCACCTCAGAACAAATGACCTACATGGACTGAAAGCAAAGGGCTGGAATCAAATATTCCAAGCAAATGGACAGGAAAAAAAAAAAACCTGGTGGAGCAACACTCATATCAGACAAAATAGATATCAAAAAGAGGACCATAAAAAGAGACCCAGAAGGTCACTTCATAATACTCAAGGGAAGAATCCATGAAGAAGACATGAACATTGTAAATATATATGCATCCAACATAGGAGCATCCAAATACATAAGGAAAATTTTGGAGGACTTTAAGAAAGATATTGACAGCAACACAATTATAGTAGAAGTTTTCAATACCCCACTGTCAAAATGGACAGATATTCCAAACAAAGTATCAACAAAGACATTGTAACTTTGAACGATGTCCTAGATAAAATGGACTTAACTGATTATATATATATATATATATATATATATATATATATATATATATATATATATATATATATATGGAGAGAGAGAGAGAGAGAGAGAGGGAGAGAGAGAGAGAGCCTTTCATCCCAGAGAAGGAAAATACACATTCTTCTCAAATGCACATAGAACATTTTCAAAGATAGACCACATGATAGGATACAAAACAAGCCTCAACAAATTCAAGAAAATTGAAAGCATATCAAGCATTTTCTCTGACCACAGGGGACTGAAACTAGAAACCAGTCTCAAGGGAAAAACTCAAAAACACTCAAAGACATAGAGATTGAATATTATGCCATTAAAAAATGAATGGGTCAAGAATGAGATTAAGGAGAAAATTTAAAAAGTTTCTGGAAACAAATGAAAATGAACTCACAAAAACCCAAAATTTATGGTACACAGCAAAGGCAGTCATGAGAGGGAAGTTCATAGCAATACAGGCCTGCCTAAAAAAGATACAAACATTTCAAACAAACAACTTAACCCTACACATACAAGATCTTGAATAAGAACAACAAAGACACCCCAGAGCAAGTAGAAGGAAGGAAATAACAAACAACAGAGCAGAATTAAATGACAGAGAGACTAAAAGCACAATTCTAAGGATCAATAAATCCAGGAGCTGTCTCTTTGAAAAGATAAAAAAAAATTGACAAGGCTTTAAGGAGACTCATCAAGAAAAAAAGAGAGAAGACCCAAATAAACACAACCAGAAATGAAAGAGTAGAGATTACAACTGATACAACACAAATACACAGGATTATAAGAAATTACTACAAATAACTATATACAAGAAATTTGAAAACCCAGGAGAAATGGACAAGTATCTAGAAAACTATAATCTTCCAAAACTGAACAAAGATGAGGGAGAAAGCCTGAATAGGAGAAAGCAGAAATACTATTGTACAGATAGAATACTATGCAGCAGAAAGAAAGAAGGCGCTCCTCCCTCTTTGACAGAATGTATGGAACTGGAGAGCATTATTCTAAGTGAAGTAAGGTAGTTGGTGAAAGACAAATACCATGTGTCACCTGTAAGTGGAACCTAATCAACAAAACAAACATGCAAGCAAAATATAACCAGAGACATCGCTATTAAGAACAATCTGAGAATAACCAGAGGGGAGGTGGGAAGAGCTAATGTGGGGAAAGGGGGGAATGGTTTTCTGGAATAACTATAAAGGACTCATGAACAAGACCAAGTGGGGTAGAATCAGGGGAGGGAGGTGTGGGTGGCTGGGGTCGGGTGGGAGTGTTAGGGGTGAATGCAGACAACTGTACTTGAACAAAAATAAAACAAGTAAAAAAAGGGAAAATATGGCACTGAAGAAAGAAATTGAAGGAGCTATAAATAAGTGGAGGCACATACTATGTTCATGGATAGGAAGGATCAATATTATTAAAATGTCCATACTACCCAGAGCAATCTATAGATTCAATACAATTTCTATCAAGATTCCCATGACATATTTCACAGAACTAGAACAAATATTTTAAAAATTTATATGAAATCACAAAAGGCCTCATACAGCAATAGCAATCCTGAAAAAGAACAACAAATTTGGAGAAATAACTCTACCTAATATCAAAACACATTACAAGGCCATAGTAATCAAAAACCTGATACTAGCTAAAAACACATACATAGATCAATGGAAAAGAATAGAGAAACCAAAAATAAACCTACACCTTTACAGTCAACTAATATTTGACAGAGAAAGCAGGCACATACAATGGACTAAAGATAGTTTATTCAATAAATAGGGTTGGAAAAATTGGACTGATACCTTGCAGAAAAATTAAACTGGATCACTTTCTCATACCACAAACAAGAATAAATTCAAAATGGATAAAAAAAAATAAATGTTAGACCTGAATATCCATAAAAATCCTAGAAGAAAACATAGGTAGCAAATTTTCAGATATCACTTGTAGAATTTTTTTTTATCTGATGTATCTCCCCAGGCAAGGAAAACAATAGAAAAAATAAACAAATGAGACTTCATTAAATTAAAAGTTTTCATACAGCAAAGGAAATAGTCAACAAAATAAAAAGACAACCCACAGAATGGGAGAACATATCTGCTGATACATGTGATGAAGGGTTAATATCCAAAATTTATAAGTACTTATAAAACTGAATACAAAAAAAAGAAACATCCCAATTAAAAATGGCAAAGGACCTGAATAGATTCTTCTCCAAAGAGGACATACAGATGGCCAATAGACATATGAAAAGATGCTCAACATCACTAATTATCAAATAAATTCAAATAAAAACCACAATGAGATACCATATCACACCTGCCCCTATGGCTATCATGAATAAATCCAAAAACAATAGATCCTTGAAAGGATGTGCAGAAATGGGAACACTTTTGTATTGTTGGTGGGAATACAGATGGTGCAGCCACTGTGGAAAGCAGTATGGAGATACCTCAAAAAATTAAAAATGGATCTGCCTTGTGACCCAGCAATTCCACTTCTAGGAATATATCCAAAGGAACCCAAAACATTAATTCAAAAGAATTTAAGCACCTTATGTGTTGGGAATCACCCTGCCTGGTATCAGAACCTGTAACCCCTGCGTAGGCTAAGGCTGAGGGAACGACCTTGGAACTGTAAGCCGCCAAGGAGACAAAAGCTTATCTCCCTGGCAGGAGCACCGCTTCTGCTCCTTTCACTTCACCCTGCCTGAACCCCAATGCTTGGTCAGTTAGCCAATGACAGGTAAGATTCCCCAAGGGGGAACAACCTAAGACAGGCACGATCACGTGGGAGGCCCCCAAGGAAGGACTTTGGGGGCTACGGCAAAAGGGGGTGATGAACTCTCACCCCCTGGCTCTGACAAAGCCTGATTGCTCATTCCATCCAGGAGAAAATCTCCTTATCTCTTGGTTGCCTTAGTTCCCCTTGCTCCACCTAAACCTGAAACAATGACAGGGTGGTGCAGCCCTGTACTAGAAAGGGCAGGTTCCCTGGGTGATCAGGCCTAAGAAAGAATATGTAAAATCCTGTGAAACCTACTTTGTTTAGAATGCTCTTGGTTGAATGAGAAGGGTCCAAGGAGGAAGTAAGTTTGTTCCTCAAAATTTTATAGCTCTTTTTGACCCTGAATAAAAGTAGGCTCTCAGGGTTTCTTGTTATTTGATTCTTACTTCCCTGCAATGAGTAATGAGCTTTACCTGATACAAACGAACCCAACAAAAAGCCTGCTGGGACAGGAGAACACATGCCCTCCACCAGAGAGGGTGGCCAAGGCGCCCTCCCCTAGCGAGGGTGGCCACTCCATTCCTACTTCTCTGCAGAAAATTGCCTGTTTCTGCATATGCTCATTTCTCGTGTGTCGACGAGCCATCCGCAGTGTAGCGCGGTCACTGCCAGTCGGTGATCGTGCATCACTTATGTTCACTGCAGCATTATGTACAATCACCAAGATATGGAAGCAGCCCAAGTGTCCATCAGTAAGTGAGTGGATAAAACAACTATGGGACATTGACACAATGGAATGCTACTCCGCTGTAAAAAAGAAGAAAATTTTACCCTTTCCAACAGTATGGATGAACCTGGAGAACATTATGCTAAGTGAAATAAGCCAGTCAGAGAAGACAAACACCGTATGATTTCATTCGGATGTGGAATCTAAAGGACAAATCTAACTAACAAGCAAAAAAGAGACACTTTCACTGATGGAGAACAGATGACAGCTAGTTGAAGGTGCATTAGAGGGTGGAGGAACTGAGCAAAAAGGAAAAAGGACTCAGACATGGACAATAGGGTGGTGGTTGCTGTGGGGAGGGGAACCTAAGGGGACTAAATGGTAATGGAAAAAATATAATAAAGATTATTCAAATGAAACATTGTCTATGTATTGTTGTTTTTTAATTCACAAGACCTCTTATACCTTTCTTACTATTTAAGCATGGTTTGCTTTAGTTGTTTTTTAATGTATTTTAAATAGTTGATTCAGTTTTTTTTTTCTATATCTGACATCTGGACTCTTTCAAAGGCAGGTTCTGATGCTTGCCTTTTTTCTTCTGTATGGGCTACAGTTTCCTATTTCTCTTCATGCCTCATAATTTTTTGTTCAAATTTGTATGTGTTAGATAATATTTTTGGCAACTTTGGATACTAATTTCTTCTCATTTCGGGGGGTTTTGTAATTTGATTGTTTATTGTTTAATTTTTGCCTTTACTATACTAGATGGTGAAGGCTATTTCTTTTTTTTTAAGATTTTATTTATTTATTTTTAGAGAGGGAAGGGAGGGAGAAAGAGAGAGATAGAAACATCAATGTGTGGTTGCTGGAGGACATGGCCTGCAACCTAGGCATGTGCCCTGACTGGGAATCGAACCTGCGATGCCTGATTCGCAGCCCGAGCTCAATCCACTGAGCTACACCAGCCAGGGCGTGAAGTCTATTTCTTCTGCAATATGTGGGGTCTCTGATGTCACATTTCTTGTGGATAGCCTTGGGCATGTG
The DNA here is from genome assembly GCA_004024845.1 of Tonatia bakeri. Lineage (NCBI taxonomy): Eukaryota > Metazoa > Chordata > Mammalia > Chiroptera > Phyllostomidae > Tonatia > Tonatia bakeri. The sequence goes on along the minus strand of PVIA01010956.1, from coordinate 28,363 downwards.
TATTCTCAAATTAGTATGACAAGATTTCTAGCAGTGCTCTCTTTGACCATCTCTTTTTCTACTCTGTCAAGTTTTCCTCCTCTTTTGGCACCATACTCCACAACTAGCCACCACTAATTGATTGCTGATTACTCTGTTGTTTTTGACAGTTTCCTAGGACTTAATTTTCTTCACAGTTTAATCCAAGTAAATTTGAGTTTTACATTAATAGTCTTTGGGACCTGTTTTTAAAGTTTGTTTTAACCCAAGAAGGTGCTTTTTAGCTGTCTTCTTCCTTGGTTTATATTGAATATATTTCATTGGTCTTTGGTTTAGCTTGCTGCTCTCTAACAGATTAATCTGCCATCCTACTTTTAACTGCTGTTCACCAAAACCTGCACCGTTTTTTACAGCAACTTTTTGGTTGTACTTCCCCTTGCTCTTCTAAATAAAACCGAATCCTTTAGGAGATCTTTTCTTGTGGCCTATATATTTTTAAGCAGCTTTCCTATGACAGAGTTCTCCAACCCCTGGCAGCACACTGGTACCAGTTCATGGCCTATTAGGAACTAGGCCACACAGCAGGAGGTGAGTGGCAGGTGAGAGTGAAGCTTCACTCACATTACTACCTGAGCTCTGATTCCTGTCCCCACCTACCCCTGAAGTTCATGGAAAAACTTTTTTGCATGAAACTGGCCCCTGGTGCTAAAAATGTTGGGGAGTGCTGCTCTATGACACTTCTCTGGAGCATTGAACAGTGACGTGTGTTTCTCAGATGACTTTCCTTTTCTATGAATGATGCAGTAATTTCTGTTCTTTTGCTATTCTGTCATTGAATTTTCTCTATTTGCATGGAATTTCCACCCTGCCAGTGATCAGTGGTAAAGAAATTCAGAGTCTAATATCCTTGGTCTGCTCCTCCTCGGATAGAGATTGTAGAAGCTAGGTGGAAGAAAGGAACCTCAGACTTTTCAGCCAAGCTTTCTGAGTTTAGAAATGGTGGTGGTCTGCTCCTCCTAGGGTGAAACTATAGCCCTAAACTATAGCCCTAAACTGGGGAAAAAGGGAGTCCTATCTTTTTGGCTACACATACCCAGAGTAAAGTTTCAATGAGCTGGGGAGGGAGGGAGTAGGTCAAGGTTTAAATGCCTCAGACTCTCTTACTGAGATTAGTAGATTTTGTTGGATAAATGTTTCTTCATTTGCTGTATGTCTTTAGGATAATTTTTACTCACTTGATTTTGTTTTTGTTTTAATTTTCTGGAGAATGTCTATGAAGCATCTCATGCCATTATTCTTGAAATGCATCTTGCATCATTGCTTCCTAATACCTAAAGAGTGAATTCTTTTCTCCTCCTCTTCCTCCTCCTTCTCCTCCTCCCCTCCCCCCATCCTCCTTCTTAAAGAAGACTCATTAACATTTCATGTAATACTGGTTCAGTGGTGATGAACTCCTTTAGCTTTATCTTGTCTGGAATGTTATCTGTCCTTTGATTCTAAATTATAGCTTTGCTGGGTAGCATAATCTTGGTTACAGGTTCTCATAACTTTGACTATTTCTTGCCACTCCCTTCCAGCCTGAAAAATTTCTGTTGACAATCAGTTGACAGTCTTATGGGAGCTCTCTTGTAGGTAACTAACTACTTTTCTCTTGCTGCTTTTAAGGTTTTCTCTTTGTCTTTAACCTTTTGCATTTTAATTATGATGTGTCAGTGTACACCTCTGTTAGGTTCATCTTGTTTGGGAGTCTCTCTCCTGCCTGGACTTATATGTCTATTTCCTTCATTAGGTTAGGGACATTTTCTGTTGTTAATATTTCAAATAAGTTTTCAATTTCTTGTGCTCTCTCTTCTTTCACCACCCCCATGATGTTGGTATGCTTGAAGTTGTCTCTGAGGCTCCTATGCTATCTTCATTCTTTTGGGTTCTTTTTTGTTTTTGCTGTTCTAATTGGATGTATTCTGCTTCCTTATCCTCCAAATCCCTGATTTGATCCTCTCCTTCACCTACTCTGTTGGGGACCACCCTGCCTGGTCTCAGGAAGCTGTGACCCCCTGTGACTTAGGCTGAGTGAGAGACCTCCGGATCAGGAGCCACTAAGGAGGCAAAACTTATTCCACTGGCATGAATGCTACCTGTTCTGTGCCTGGCCTTTAAATACTTGATCAGTTACCAATGACAGGTAAGACTTCCCAAGGGAGGAGCAACCTAAGACAGGGGCTGGTCTCATAGGCCTATGGAATAAGACTCACAAGACTGTGGAAATAAATGAAGGGGCTGTGGAAAGAAAGGGGTGATCAACATCAACCCCTGCCCCCTCTTAGCCTGAGTCTTTGTACTTAGATGTAAGAAATCCAAATCTCCTTGCTGCCTCTGTCTCCAGCCCTTCTCAGGGCTTAGCAAACAGTCAAAGGGGGCAGCTCAGACCGGAGATGGCAGACCCCTGGGGTAATCAGGCCTGGGACATACAATATGCAAGATCCTATGATATCTATTTGTTGGAGGATGTTATTAACTTGGAATTTGAAGGCACAGACAGGAAACCTTTGGAACCTGTAGTCCTTTCATATGATAAAACTCCAATCTCTGCCCAGAATCACAACAGGGACTCTGTTAGCATCTTTGTAAATTACCTGTTCCCTTTGATCCCTTCTGCCAGACTGTGAACCCACAAACTGTGTCTACTTTCTCAATAAAAACCCACTGGAATAAAGGAAGGGGCGCTCACCAACTTGGAGAGTGGCCATTCCGTTCTTTACTTCCCCACAGAAAACTGTTTCTGTGCATGATTATTTCTTGTGTTTTGATGAGCCATCTGCAGTGTTTCGCGTGTACACAACCTGCTGAGAGAGCCGGGACTGCACACTTCACTACTCCATTGTTAATACTTTGTAATGTATTCTTAATTTCTGACTGGTTCTTTTCCATGCTTTCTAGTTCCATTTTTATGTTTCCTATGTCTTTATTGAAGTTCTCACTGGTCATTGATCATCCTTGTAACAAGCATTTTAAACTCTGCATCTGCTTGACTGCATGTCTCCATTTTTAGTTCTTTTTCAGGAGTTTTATTTTGTTCTTTCATTTGGGACATATTTCCTTGTCTTTTCATTTTGGTAGCCTTCCTGCGTTGGTTTCTATGTATTAGGTATAGCTGCTATATTTCTCAGGCTTGGTAGCATGGCCTTATGTAGTAGGTGTTCTGTAGGGTCCAGTGGCATAGCCTCCCTGGTAACCCAAGCTGGGCACTCCAGGTATGACCCCATGTGAGCTGTGTACACTCTCCTGTTGTAGTTCAGTCTTGGTTGCTGTTGGCACATCAGTAATAAGGATTTACCCCCAAGCTATTTGGCTGTAAGGACTGGCTGCAACCACTGACCACTGTGGAGGAGCAGCTGTGCAGGAGCCCACCCCTGCACAGTGGTTCCCACAGAGCAGGAGTCACTTCAGTGGGGTTCTGGTGCCCTCTGAATCTGCTCGAAGAGTGTGTCACTTGTGGAGGTGGTTGGATGGTGCTTGAATATAGTCTGAATCTGTCCAATGGGTGTGGTGGCTCTGGGGCCTCCCATGAGGTGCAAGTCAAGGTCAGCCACTGCTTGTGCCCTGCCCGGGACCATCCAGACTGAGCTACAAAGTGATCTGCAGATGGCTGCTACTTGTGCTAGGCTTGGAGGTGCCCAGGTGAGTCTAATCTGCAGACCAAGGCTGGCTGCTGCTAATGCTGGGCCTAAGGTCACTGAGCAAGAGGTACAGGGCATGCTCATGCCAGATGCTGTTTGTCTGAGAGATTTTAGGAAAGTCTGAAGCATGAGCCAAGACAGGCCATTTGTATGAAAAAGCCACTGGAGCACTGACTGGTGTGGCTCAGTAGGTTGAGTGCCAGCCTGTGAACCAAAGGATCGCCAGTTTGATTCCCAGTCAGGGCACATGCCTGGGTTGTGGGCCAGGTCCCCAGTAGGGGCACACGAGAGGCAGTCATACTTTGATATTTCTCTCCCTCTCTCCCTCCCTTCCGCTCTCTCTAAAAATAAATAAACAAAATCTTTAAAAAAGAAAAGAAAAAAAAAAAACACTGGAAATAGCTTCAGTGGGCCTGCAAGTTGGATGGGGTGGGGACTCAGGGAATCATCAGTGTGGGGTGAACATTATGAGCTAAATTGATAGAGATTCAGATAAGGCACTTTCCTGTTGGCTCTGTTGGGGGAGAGCTCAGAAAAGGAACAGTGGCTTCTCCTTACAGTTTTGTCAGTCAGAAATCTCCCCTCTAGCTCTCATCCTGAAGCCATACATTTCAATTACTCCCTGTATACTCCTGGCTCCTTTCAAGCTGCTGCCCCAGTGCTGGAGCTCAGAGGGAGCTTTAGTAGGTACATGTGTGGGCTCTTTAGGAGAAACTTCCTGAGACTCTAGAAGCTTTGTGTCTCACTTAGCCACAATCTCCACTGGTTTTTACAGCCAGAAGTTGTGGGGACTTCTCTTCCTGGCACTGGAACTCTGGGATGTGAGACCTGGTGTGAAGCTGGGACCCCTTGTTCCTCAGAGGGGACCTCTGCAGCTGACATCAGTCTCTATTTTTATCTGTCACACTTGGCTGTGGGACCAGCTTGTGCCACATCTTCACCCTTCCTACCAGTTTTGATGTGGCTTCCACTCAGCTAGATTTCAGACATGTATGAATTTATGGTTGTTCTGTCATTTAGCTGTAATTTTGATGTGTCAGTTTTTATTTTCAAATGAAATGCTACAAGGAACAGATAAAATTGGAGATACTTGGGTTGAAGATACAGTGAATGAATGGCAGGGCTTGATGTGATGATTGGCTTTTCTCTTGTTTTATCCCCTCATTTTACTCTATTTTCCATTCCCTTGCTGATGGAAACACTTTTTTTAAAGTATATTTTATTGATTATGCTATTACAGTTGTCCCAATTTTCCCCACTTTCTCCCCCTTCCACTCTTCATATCTCAGCCCTCCAGCATTCCCCTCTCCCTTAGTTCATGTCCATGAATTGTACATATAAGTTCTTTGGATTCTATATTTCCTATGCTATTCATAATGTCCCCCTGTCTATTTTGTACCTAACAATTATGCTTCTTATTCTCTGTACCCTTCTCCTCCCATTCTCCCCCCCACACCACCACACACTGAAAACTCTTCATGTGATCTCCATTCCTCTGGTTCTGTTCCTGTTTTAGTTGTTTTCTTAGTTTTTGTTTTTAGGTTCAGTTGTTGATAGTTATGAATTTGTTGTCATTTTACTGTTCATAGTTTTTGATCTTCTTGATAGAAACACCTTTCAAAGATCATTTGCCTTTACGATGAATTGCTAGCTTTGTGCACTGTCCATTGTTTTGCCCACCCTGCCTTCACCCATTCAATCCTTCTTTCTTCCCATGTATATCAGTCAGGGTTTAATCAAAGAAACAGAACCAGAAGGATTATGCACATATGAAGAGATTTATGGCATTTGTTGGGTCATGTGATTGTGGAAGCTGGGTAAGCAAGTCTGAAATTTGTAGATCAGGCTGTCAGGAAGGGCAGGGTGGAAACTCTCCAGCAAGAGCTGATGCTGCTGTTTACAAGAGAAATGTTACCACCCCCCCTCCCCCAGGAAGAACTCAGTTCCTTTTTTAAAGCCTTTGAACTGATTGGGCCAAGCTCATTCAGATAATCCAGGATAATCCCTGTATCATAAAGTCAACTGATCATAAATAATAAACATACCTACAAAATATTTTCACAGCAGCAACTATTCAGTGTTTGACTGAATAATTGGGTACTATAGCATAGCAAATTTGACACATAAAATTGACCATAAGGCTGTGAACCAATGGTCACTGGCACCAATTCAACACTAAAAGAAATCACCAATTTGGGGTGCACTGAAGGAAATTTTATTCAATGCTAACAGCTCAATTACACCATGCTGTGAAAATAGACTATAAAAACAGCTCAACAGTGTTACAGCTCAAATAAGAGACAGCAAGTCTGTGAGGCAGCCCTGGGAGTAGACAGCTCTGCTCCATTCTGACAAGACATCTGAGATGTCTTCGTGTTTGAGCTCCAGCCGGGGAGAAGCAGTGTTCAGTCTTTGGTGGAAAGGGAAAGCATACTTCTCAAGACAGAGGGAAGCTAACTTATGTAGACAAAAGTCCCCACCTCTGGTCTCTGATTGATCCATCCTAATGCAAATAAAGACACCAAATCCTTGCAGTTTAATTGATCACAATGGAGCTGCTCTGATAGGAAGACACTGATGAGGATGTATCTGTGAACTTCCAACTGGACAGGGAAAGCCTTGGTCTTATTGGTTGAAATATAATTTCAGGAACTTGGTTTATGTTGTTCTAAACCCAGGTAGGTTTACCATCTGGGGCTCAATTTAAGAACAATTATAAGGCCTGGCTCAGGCAGCAGGAATACAGTGCAGGCAGGCAGTTCAGTGTAGGCTTTTCCCTGAAGTGCAGTTTGTGTAAGAGGCCCCTGTGTAGAAATCATTACTAGGCTCTTTTTTAAATTTTTAGCCTAGTTAGCCACCAGGAACTATTCTTGGTAAGTATCTCCTTTCTTAGGGTCCAAAATGTCATGCTTCAATTGCTGTGTTCTTTCCTGAACACTACCTTTTTTCATACCCATGAAATCTTGACATATTTCTTCCCCTTGATCCTCCTTACCCTATTTCTCTGTCTCCTCCTCCAAGAACCTGAACAAATGTTGCTTCTTCCATGGAGTCTTCCTTGAATTCTTCAAGCAGAATCAGTTGTACCTCTTCTGAGCTCCCACAACTTTTTTTTATGCCCATATTTTAAAACATTACCACTCTCTCCCATCAGTATTTGCTTCTGTCTCTTTCTCTCCTAATATATTCTGAAGTATTTGAGAACAGGTATTATTTTTTAAAAAATTTTATTTTCTTTTAATCATTTTTCAAGTGCAGTTTTCTGTCCTTTATTCCCATCCCAGCCCACCCACCCATTCGTCCCCACCTCCCTCCCATTTCCACCACCCCCCAGTTTTTGTCCATGTGTCCTTTATACTTGCTCCTGTGTTGGATCTTATTTGTCTCTTGATGTTCAGCATGATGCCAGGCACAGAGAAGCTGTAAATAGATCCTAGGTAGGCTGAGTTACTGAAAAACCTACAACTTGCTAAGAAAGTATGGTTTTTGTGATTGGCAAGGCAGACAGGCAGCATGAACCTAAGCTTAAGAGAGTAGTTCTAATTTCCCCTGCAGCTGGTTGCATGATCCCCTGGTTCATGGAGTGGAACTTGTGGCATGTCCACAGGAAACACTGCAGCCGGTACACTCATAACTGCAGCACACAAGTGTGACCCTCCAGTAGGACAACAGGGTCCTGGTGCCCTGGCTGGCCAAGGAAGTGCCTAGGGACAAGTCTGTCTGATTAATCATTTTCCTCTGGTTTTGTAGGACCACACCTTCTTTTGGTCCATTTCAAACATTTAAAGTTGTTTTCAGTTTCTCATGCATAGTTAAACTGAATTAGACACTGTCTACTATTGAGTATTAAAATGAAATATTCGTTGGGAATTTAAAGAAAAAAAGAAAAATAAATCAATTGTCCAGAACCCTATTTCCCCACACTGCCTTAAGACAGATAACCTCATAGTTTTGACTGACTTCCTCTCAGGGTGGATGTTGTCAGCTCCACCCAGTCTATTGCTTGCTTAGGTACCTTTTGCTCTATTCCAGGAAGAATAAGAGGATAAAGACTAATGCTTAAGAAGTTCCTATATCTTTGTACCTATCCTGCTGAAAGGATAGAGGTGAAAGCCTCTAACAGCTTCTTCAGTCTGTGATCGGAGCTCAGATAGTTTTGGATAAGGGTCTTGTTCCCACCTTCTCCCTGTTTGTGCTTTCAGGCTGGTCTCTCTCCTCTCCCAGGGCTACGTAACAGAAGAGTGGGGTGAGGCAGCCCACACTACCTTACCTTGGTTTATGCTGTTGAAACCTAGGTAGGTTTACCATCTGGGGCTCAATTTAAGAACTCTATTTTACCTAGGAAGATGAGGGTAATGAACATTTTTCCCTTTGGCACTTCTTGACTAAACACAAACATACTTTTCAATTTATAAAGGACAAGATGCAGGTAGACTTGTTACATGTTACTAGTTGTTTTTTTTTTTTCAAGTGGGAGAACAATTCTCATACTCAGGCTGACATTTTTTATCCCAAGATTAGATAATCACAAGAGATTATCTCTACCAGCCCTGATTGAACAAACACAAGAGAAATAATTCACAACAAGGAGTCTGAGCAGCATTATCTTTCCTCAAAAAAGCCTTGTCTGTAAGGGTCACTGGTTATTCTCTCTCCCCCTTCACACCACATGAAACTTTTTCAAGCCACTTACCACTATCTGACATTGTCTTATGTCTGCCCTTGTTTATTGTCTATGTCTGTGTCCTTGTTTATTGTCTCTATCCCACTGGAACTCAAGCATTGTGAGATTTTTCTAGTTTTGCTCACTTTCACATGTATGACATCTCAACAAGGATTTGCGGTAACACAGAGCTAGGGAGAAAGGGAACTAATAATTTTTAGGTACTCTGTGCTAATAAAATTTACATATTTTATTTCATTTATTCTTACAACAGCCCCAGGAAGTAAATATCATTGCTAAATTTTACAAAGAAGAAAGCCAAAGTTCAAACATCTTCCGAATGGAATTGTGTGTAATTGTCTGTTTGTGTGTGTGTTAAAATGTTGCAACTATGTGAGAACTACAATCAGTATCAAAGAAAGTGTCCCTAAAAGTGAAAAAAAAAAACTTAACTAAGAAAATGTTCCAGTATGATGAAAACCCAATACCAGGAAATGTTAATTATGCATGTGATGTTAGCTAACTTTTATTGGGGTACAATGCTGCCAGGCACTATACTGAGTATCTTATTTGGGCAGGAACTATTCACACCCTCATTTTACAAATGGGAAGACTGAGGTAAAGAAGGACCAAGTAATATTCCAAGGCCACAGAGCTAGTAAGTGGTGGAGTTGGGATTGGAGTCTTGGCAGTCTAACTGCAGGGTCCTAGATCTTAACCCAAGGTATGGAGGAAAAGGGAGGTATGGTTTATAAAATGAATGAAACAGAACACTTTCTTTTCAAGGGTTATATTTAAATTTAAGCCTTTTTTCCCCCCATGAGACTAATGATAGTAGTATCAACTAACCTTTGCATAGCACTTTGTATATTACATATTATTTTCTCATGCATGATTGCATTACACTTCCTCAATGACTTTGTGAGGCAGGGCATGTGTGTATAGGTTGTTATTCTCAGCTGACAACGGAAGAGGTGTTCAGAAAGGTGAAATAACTTGCTCAGTAAGTCTATTTCATGAGGTGGTCACAATGGCTCATTCATCTTCTTACCTCTGTAGGCTGGGAGGCTGGTAGGATGTGACACCAGATGCCAGCTTCCTGGTTGGGGTGCGGGGAGCATTTTGGAACCAAAGATTCTGTTTGGGAAGGGGGAATAGGGAAGCCTGAGATAGGAGGAAGTCAATAAAGAGGGATATACACTTTTCCCCATATAGCTTTGTGGACAAGCATTTTACATCTGTGGTCTTGGAGGGCTGCTGAAGCAATGGCCCTGTGGTGCTGTGCTGGTGGCAAAGTTTAGAGCTGCTCCAGTGTGACTAGAGAGCATGATTTAGGAGAGTAATCTTCCTGCTTTTATCTCAATAGTAGACCATGAAGTGGTGGTAACTAATGGGCCTGAGGGTGAATTTAGTGTGTCATGGGCCACAAGATTTCCTCACAAAACCAGGTCCCTCTTGGAGGTTTTAGAAATGTCTGAGGTTTTCTGCCTTTGAGAAGGAGCTGACTGCATTACCAACCACTTGGTGCTCAGCACTGAGATTTGCACTGAGTAGGTGCTTAATAAATGTTGAATCAAAGTATTTGCTTCTTGTTTAAGTCTTGATTTTTGAAATCAGGCAAGCGACTCTGTGCTATGATTATTTTGCACTTTGTCACATCCCATTTAATCTTGACTAATAAGCCCTGATCTTTTACTTATGGGCTTGTGAGCTGACAGCAGTGCCTGCTGTCACTGTAATAGCCTTGTGACTCATTTCATAGATGTTTGATGCACCACCTTTAAAAATCATTTAATTTGACTATGTGCTAAGTCAATGTTTTCTATAAATTTTCCAATAATGATCTGCCTACAACATGCTTGAACACTTCTGAGAATTTGAAATTCACTGCATAATCAGGCAACCCATACTATCTTAGGTTCACTGTATCTGAAAGCCCAATCTGGTAGGTACTAAATAGTATCACAGTTTTGTCATAATTTTTATTTTACCAATTACCAATAAAATTGAGAAATTTCATGTTTGATAGTAATTTTTATTTCCTTCTTCAAGACATATCTATTCAAAGTTTTGCCCCTTTTTCTATTTGTATTTGTATTTTTAAAATTAATTTTTAAGACTGTCCTAGTGGGTATGGGCTGCTCTAAGAAAAATACCACAGGCTGGGTGGCTTATAAGCAACAGACATTAATCTCTCACAGTCTGGAGGCTGGGGAGTACAAGATCAAGATCTTGGCAGATACAGTGTCTGGTGAGAGTCCATGTTCTGATTTATAGATGGCTATATTTTTGTGTGCCTTTATATGAAGGAAGGAGTAAGAGAGCTCTCCAGTGTTTATTTTATAAGGGCACTTATCCTATTCATAAACCCAATCCCATGACTTAATTATCTCCCAACACCCTACCTACAAATACCACCACATTGGGGACTAGGTTTCAACACAAGAATTTTGAGGGGACACAGTCTATAGCAAGGATTTTCAGATATATTCTGGCTATGAATACTTTCATAATTGGCAATATGAACTGTAAAAGCTTCTTACTGAAGCTTTACATTTTTACTTTCCATATGGTATTTTGTTTTTTGAGAAGTACAGTTTCCCAATTTTAATGTAGTCAGATCCATTGATCTCTTTCTCTGTGGTTTTGATATTCTGGGCTTATTCTGTCTCTGTCCTCTTCTACCCCAAAGATATAAATTTATTATCTCATAAAAAGTTAGAATTTGATTATTTAAAATTCTTTAGGGTTTTGGCCAAGATGGAGGTGTAGATAGAAACACTTTGCTTCCTTGCACAACTAAAAGAAGGATAACACCAATTTATAAACAATAAACAACCAGAACTTCCAGAATAGCAAACTGCATGGAACTCCAACAACCAAAGAGTTAAAGAAACATTCATCTAGACTGGTGTTCTGAGACAAAGAAATATGGCCCAAATGAAAGAACAGACCAAAACTCCAGAGAAAGAGCTAAGTGCGGAGGATATAGGCAACTTATCTGATGCAGAGTTCAAAACAGTGACAATCAGGATGCTCACAGAATTGATTGAGCTCAGTCGCAAAATGAAGAAAGAAATGAAGGCTACACAAACTGAAATAAAGCAAAATACATAGGGAACCAACAGTGAAGGGAAGGAAACCAGGGCTCCAATAAATGATTTGGAAGAAATAAACATCCAACCAGAACAGAATAAAGAAACAAGAATTCAAAAAAATGAAGAGAGGCTGAGGAATCTCTGGGGCAACCTGAAATGTTCCAATATCAAAATTATAGGCATGCCTGAAGGAGAAGAATAAGAGCAAGAAATTGAGAACTTATTTGAATAAATAAGGAAAGGAAACCTCCCCAATATGGCAAGGGAAACACACTTCCAGGAAGTTCAGGAAGCACAGGGAGTCCCAAGATATTGGACCCAAGGAGGAACACACCAAAGCACATCATAATTATACTACCCAAGATTAAACTAAGGAGAGAATATTAAAAGCAGCAAGAGAAAAGGAGACAGTTACCTAGAAAGGAGCTCCCAAAAGACTATCAGCTGATTTCTCAAAAGAGACCTTATAGACTGGAAAGGGATAGAAAGAATTATTCAAACTCATGGAAGGCAAGGACCTACATCCAAGATTACTCTATCCAGCAAAGCTATCATTTAGAATAGGAGGGCAAATAAAGTGCTTCCAGATAAGGTCAAATTAAAGAAATTCAACATCACCAAGCCCTTATTATATGAAATGTTAAAGGGACTTACCTAAGAAAAAGAAGAAGATCAAAACTATGAACAGTAAAATAACAGCAAACTCACAATTATTAACAGCCAAACCTAAAACAAAAACAGAAACGAACTAAGCAAACAGCTAGAACAGGATCAGAATCACAGAGATGGATATCACATGGAGGATTATTAGTGGGATGGGGGAGAGGGGAGAATCGGGGAAAAGGTACAGGGAATAAGAAGCATAATTGGTAGGTGCAAAATATACAGGAGGAGGTTAATAACAAAGAACTTATATGTATGATCCATGGACATGAACTAAGAGGGGGGATACTAGAGGGAGAGAGTGCAGAGTGGAAGAGGATAAAGGGGAGAAAAAATGGGACAAATGTAATAGTATAGTCAATAAAATATACTGTAAAAGCTTTTTTTTATAAAGAATTGATTATTGTATATGATGTAAGACATGGATGCAATTCATTTCTATCCATATTAATTCTAATGGTCTCCAAATGATATGTGTAATAGCCTTCCCTTTCCCATTGATATATACATCATGCCCGATCTGTAATAACTAGAGTTACATACTCTCTTCTTGAAAAAACTTTGTGACTTTGGGTTAGGCAAGTTTTCTTTTTTAGCTATAACACCAAAAGCACAATTTATGAAGGAAAAATTAGTAGATACTGAACTTCACCAAAATGAAAATCATCTGCTTGTCACAAGAAATCACTGAGAATGAAAAGGCAAGTCCCAGAATGGAAGAAAATATTTGCAAAATCATATAGGAAAAGGACTTGTATTTAGAATATATAAACTTATTAATAAGACAACAAACAACCAAATTTTGAAGTTGAGCAAAAACTTGAGCAGATGCTTCAGCAAAAATGGTACATAGACATAAAATAAGCTCATGAAACAATGCTCAATATCATAATAGGGAAAAGCATTTTAAAACTTTGGTGACATACCACAACAGAATGGTTTAAATGAAAAAGATTGCCTACCAATTTTTAAATGTACTTGTAATCCTGTAATAAAAAGCATTTTTATTTGCTAATTTTACTGAGGTTTTGCATTCATATTAATTAGTGTGCTTTGTGCAGTGTGTCTGTGCGTGTGTGTAGATGGCATGTTTGTCATTTTTACTTGGCTGTTTCTCAGACATCTCAAGCTCTACATGTTAAAATTAGACTCATGATTTTCACTGCCAAGTCAACTCTATTCTCTCTGCCTCATACAAGTCACTGACACACAGGTGCACAAGCCAAGATTATGCTAAAATTCTACCTGTCCCACTCCACCCCACTATATTAAATCAATCATCAATGATGATTCTACTTTTTAAACAGAGCTCCAAATTGTCCATTTCCTTATATCCCTACAGGCACAACTTCACTATTACCACTCTGCTTCTATTAAATCCCTTCCAACTACAACCAGATTGATCTTCTAAACACAAGAATCTCATTATATAACCTTATCATCACCACCACCAATGCTGCCTGTTTCAAATGCTTCAAAATTTTCACCATTCATTCATATAAAGTTCAAAATAGCTTCCTGAACACTATGTGATTTTTCTTTGCTATTTCATTATAATATTTTAAATTATAAAGTTTTGTCAAGAATTATTATTCAATCCTCCCCCTCCCCATTATCTTAGGGGAGAGTAATGTTAGAAAAATAGGGACAACTGTAATTGAATGACAATAACATTTTTTAATAGCTTAAAAAGAGAAACTCTTTTGCCATGTATCATTAGAATATTTAGTAAGTTTGTTTTACTATATTGAATGTAGACCTCATGAATACATAGAATCCATTTTAATTAGTTTTGTGGGTAAACATTTGTAGGAGACCATTCTGTGTGGTGAGGGCCCAGCTCCCACTAGGAGATGCACAGGACCCACATCCTCGGACAGGTTCTCCTGCTGGGAATCAGGCCTGCAATGTACCTACGTCACTTTGAGACTTGCTTTTCTAAAGCTTTCTCACCCTGAATTGAGACAGCAAGTGCTTACTTTAACTTCCTAAAATCCATACTAAACCTTCCAAGGACAAGTGTAACCGGTTCAACTACTTTTCCCTTTTCATTTGCAAATATCCTTCTTCTGTGATGTGATTAGCGGCCTTGGCTCCTTTGTTTTCTGTAAAAGGTAACCACCTAAAGTGAGCCTGTGCACAGTAAATGAGGACCATCATGTAATGTGACCAGAAAAAGAAATAAAGGCCTGTCATGGTGGAGGCTGCGGGTTTTTGCTCCCCTTGAGAGTGAAGCCACCTTCCTTTTCCTCCACAGGACTCAACAGTCTGTGTGAATATCTCTTCCCTATCCACAATGTCTCGAACCCCATGAGCCGGGGTCCCCATCAAATATTATTCTCAACATTTTAAATTTTATTCTCATCTCCTTATCATGGTTTGCCATAAATAAATATACAGTTTATTTAATAAAATTTATTTTCTTTACCAGAAAAAAGAATTATTACAATTGAATTTTAAATTATAATTGTTATTTAAATGTAAATAAATATCTAAGTTACTTCTTGCCCATGGCTAGTTCTTTCCATCGTGATTTCATCATTCATTACATTTTTAAAGATTCTTTTTGATCCTCACCCAAAGACATGCTTATTGATTTTAGAGAGAAGGGAAGGGAGGGAGGGAGAAAGATAGAAGAAAAGAAACATCAGTGTGAGAGAGAAATATTGATTGGTTGCTACTTCTCATATGCACTGCAGCTGGGAACTGACCTGGCAACCTAGGCATGTGCCCTGACTGGGAATCAAACCCATGACATTCTGTTTTACAGGACAACACTCCAACCAACTGAGGTTCTTCATTCATGACATTTTAATCTTTATTTTTATTTGTATTTAGTCTCTTATTGTTACAGGGTGCAGCCGAGAGGGGAGGCCCAAATAGGGGTTTGAAATGGAGTCCAGAACTCAAGGTGTCCAGGAAATATTAGGATGTCCTCATTGCCCCTCCTGCCACCACCACAGGTGTGGGTTGGTGGAAGGGACAAATGGAGCAGGGCCATAGAGAGCTGTTTTGCATAGCAACAGCTTTGCAGCTAACATGTGGCATGGTTATTTAACATATCTATAACCTTTAACTGGTTACATAGATATGTTAAATAGCTGTGGCCATGCTCTGAGCTAGGGGGATGGAATTAACTTCCCCACCAAGATGTAACTGGGGGGCAGGTCCCCTGAGTTACAGCACCTGCATGGGAGCTTGGAGAAGACTGGCTCCATGACATGGGGCCATGCCTGCACAGACTCATGATGGCAGCCCAGTAAAGCTGGAAGGATATGAGAGTTCTGGCAAGTGTGGCTAATTGTAGGAGGAGTTGGAAATGGAGATGCAGATGAGGATTGGCATGGGGATTTAAACCCAGATGTGGCAGCCATTGGGGAGAGAACCACTTGGTCTTTAGCAGAGTGGGGACTCCTGTGGTCATGGGAGAGAGAGCCACACAACTATGGACATATGAGAGAGGACTATGCAGCTGGGGCAGTGAAGGAGAACCACGTGGCTTTGCCAGAGTGGGGACTCCCATAGCTTTAGAAGGGGGAACCACCACCTGGCTTTAGCAGAGATCCCGACAACACAGCTGATGGTGCTGGGAACCCAGGGAGGCCTACCAGCCGAGACGGATGACTGGGAAGAACTGGGGGCTGCCTGAGCTACAAATTTCTATTTCTTTTCCTGAGATATGGTACCCCAGACTGGACAAAGGGGGAAGGAAAGTCTATGTGTGTTTGTGGGTGTTTTAAGGGACTTTGGGATTTTGATGAAGACATTAGGTCACCATTTTAAGTCTGTATAGCATTAACTAAACATTTCCTTTCCTTTTCACAAATCTCTGGCATTGAGAGATGTCTTTCCTCTGGCGGCAGACATAACGAACCTGGGGGTTGCTTTCAGTAATAGTATATTGCCCTGGGCCTCCCTTGGCCCCTTTTGTTTCTGTAACATTATGTATGCAAAGATACATTATGGCGAAGGGCACTTAGATGCCATTTCAGTTTTTGAATGATAGAAATTGTTTTTATGTTGCCTTTATACTTGAACAATGAGTTGGCTATCTATTATAAATTATGGGATCAAATCCTTTCCACTTCAAAACTCTATGGACCTTGATCTACTATCTTATTGCATCTGAAGTTTTGAGGGAGATATCTACACAAAATGAGTGCTTTTAGTCAAAATATTTGGGGGTTCTTTTGGTTATTGAGAGTGTTTGATAATAGTGGTTAATTTTGTTCTATTCCATTTCTTGGTTCATTTTTCAGGAATATTAAGTACTCATATATAGGATCTCTACTGTTTCTTCCCTGTGACAATCACTTTTCTTTTTTTATTAAATATTTTATTGTTGTTCTATTACAATTGTCCCAATTTATTCTCCTTTGCTCTCCTCCACCCAGCCCATCTCCTGCTCCCACAGTTAATTCCCACACCGTTGTCCATATCCATGGGTCATTCATACATGTTCCTTGACTAGTCCCTTCCCCTTCCTTCCACCCTTTACCCCACCCCCACCCCTCTGGTCACTATCAGTCTGTTCCTTGTTTCCATGCCTCTGGTTCTCTTTTGCACATTTGTTTCTTTTGTTCATTAGGTTCCTCATATAGATGAAATCATGTGGTATTTGCCTGGCTTCTTTCACTTAGCAAAATATTCTCCAGTTCCATCCATGCTGTTGAATGGTAGGAGTTCCTCACTTCTTTTTGCTTCATAGTATTCCATTGTGTAAATATACCACAGTTCTTAAAAATTATTTTATTGTTGTTCAAGTACAGCTGTCTACATTAACCCCCCACCAGTTCCCCCACCCCAGCCATTCCAACCTCCCTCTCCTGCTTGCACCCCCTCTTGGTGTTATCCATATGTCCTCTATAGTTGTTCCTGAAAACCCTCCCCCCCATTATCCCCTCCCCCATCCCCTCTGGCTATTGTTAGATTGTTCTTAATTTTAATGTTTCTGGTTATATTTTGTTTGCTTTATTCTTTTGTTTATTATGTTCTAGTTAAGGGTGAGATGATATAGTATTTGTCTTTCACCATCTGGCTTACCTCACTTAGCATTCTGCTCTCCAGGTCCGCCCATGTTTTTGCAAAAGTAGGAGCTCCTTCTTTCTTTCTGCTACATAGTATCCCATATTGTAAATGTACCACAGTTTTTTTATCCACTCATTTACAGATGGGCACTTAGGGTGCTTTCAGCACTTGGCTATTGTAAATCGTGCTGTTATCAACATTAGGGTGCATAGATTCTTTTGAATTGGTGTTTCAGGATTCCTAGAGTTTAATCCCAGCAGTGGAATCACAAGGTCAAAAGGCAGTTCCATTTTTACTTTTTCGAGGAAGTTTTCTACTGTTTTCCACAGTGGCTGTACCAGTCTGCATTCCCACCAACATCATACTAGGGCTCCCTTTTCTCTGCAACTTTGCTAGCACTTGTTGTTTGTTGATTTACTAACTATGGCTGCCCCATTCATTAATAAACCAACTTCCCCTTCCCCAGTAAGTACTACAGTCCCTGGATCCGGGCTCTGGGAGGTGGTGGGTTGTATGGCTCTGCCAGGGCAGAGGGTACAGAGACATGTCTGGGTGCTGAGGTGCAGGCACTCCAGAGGCTCTTCCCAAGGAGGATATTTTAAATTCCTCAAAATGACTCCCACTGCAAAAGAATGTGAAATGACTAATGAGTAGATGAACAGTTTTGAGAGGCTGGAGTGGGGAGAAAGTAAGAGTGCAAAATAGAAACAAGTCATATCCAGAGGAAAAAATAAAATTTAGGGAAATGCAAGATGGCTATTAAAAGCAAAGAAAAGCTGTTTGGTTTAAACTGGATCTTACAGATTTCAATCAAATGCACTCATTCAATTGTTTTCTAAAGAATTACACTTGGAATCATGCAGACTTTTTAAAAAATTGCTTTAGAGGGTGAACAAGATGGCAGAAGAGTAAATGGAAGTCACACTAAACTCCTCCCAGAACCAATCTGGAATTACAACTAAATTGTGGAGAAATCACCTGTAACAAACAACTGAACAATAGTGAGAGAGAAGCCTTATAACTTTGTATAGACAGAATATCCAGCTTCGGCACAACCTGTTTGGTAAGGAATGTAGTAGAGAGATGAGAGGGCTGGCTAGGTGCCCACAGGTGACAGCACAGGAGGGATAATTAAGTCACAGGTTGGATCTCCCTAAGAATGGAGTCTAAACCCTAAGTTGGGATCCCCAGCCTGGAACACCAGAGTACAAAATTACACAGATCACAACGGTGTTGGGAGCCACCCTGCCTGGTTTCAGGAGCTATAATCCCCTCATGGCTAAGGCTGAGTGAGTGACCTTTGGACCAGAAGCCACTAAGGAGACAAACCTTATCTCCCTGGCAGGAGTGCCGCTTCTGCTCCTTTTTCCACAACTGGCCCCCAATGCTTGATCAGTTAGCCAATGACAGGTAAGATTCCCCAAGGTGGGAACGACCTAAGACAGGCATAACCATGTGGAGGCCCAAAGGAAGGACATGGGGGGCTGTCAAGAAAGGGGGTGACGGACCCTCGCCCCTCAACAAAGCCTGAGTCCTCATTCTGCCTGTGAGAAGTCTCCTGATCTCTCAGCTGCCTTGCCTCCTCTGCCTGACTTAAGCCTGAAACAATGACAAAGGGCGGTGCAGTCCTGAGCTAGAAATGGTGGGGTCCCTGGGTGATCAGGCCTAAGAAAGGATACATAAACTCTTGTGAAACCTGCTTTGCTAAGAATGCTCTTAATTAGATGATAAAGGCCTGAGCAGGAAATGAGTTTGTTTCCCAAAGTTTTATAGCCCATTAGCTAACAGACACTGACTCAGAATAGGCACTCATAGTTCTTTGTATGCTATCTATTGTTTTATCCTTACTGCCTGACAATGATTAATGAACTTTACTTGTATTCCTGTGCAGTTTAAAAGCCAATAAAAACCCTGTGAAGGGAAGGATCAGGGTGCTCTCCTTTGAGAGAGTGGCCAGGCTGCTCTGAGGCACCCTCCCCTTGAGAGGGTACCCATGCTGTCCCTTTTCCTTCACAGGACTTGCTAGTCCATGTGAATTTATCTCATGTCTCATCCACAATGCCACAGACACTGCTAGCCGGTGTCTGCATCACTATGAGAAGCAAAAAGTGGTAGGGTTGCCCTCTGCTAGAGATGGAGGGCTGGAGACACAAAGAGCAATTTAAAGGGCCAATGCACAAATTTTCATTTGCTGTCACTTACCTGAGGTTCCAGCAAAGGTGGGAGCAGGTGGGCTGGAGACGCCTGAGGAGAGACTGGGGATAGGAGCTTTGGGAATAGAGAGGAGTGAGTAGCCACAGGGTAACAAGTGCTGAGTAGTCCCCCAAAGGGGCAGCCATCTTGCTCAGGCAGACCACTCCCCTCTGAGTGTCAGCAACCTGAAGGGAAACATCAGCCCCACCCCCAAGAGAGACACTGCCCCAATTCTGTGGTGCTTAAGCCTGACTGTTGAGTGTAGAGTAATCAGATAAATAGCTGAAGGAGACAGCCACAGACATAGATCCCTGGCAAAGGGGTGGGGGGCAGAGTAGAGTATAGATGCTTGAGGAGAGACTGGGGATGGAGGCTTGGGGGAGAGAACTGAGAGACTGGCTGCTAGGATCCTGGTGCTGAGTCATCACCCATACTGCAGCAGCCATTCTGCTCATGCAGACCACTCTACTCCCCACCCCACCCCCCACCCTGCCAAGTATCAGCAGCCTGAGGGGAAATAATGCACCCAACACCAGGAGGAATTCTGCCCCACCCTATGGGACTTAAGCCTGACTGCTGAGTGCAAAGTGACCAATTAACAACTGAAGGAGACAACTATAGAAAGCAGATATCTGGCAGTCTCTGAGCAGGCTGCATAAGGTCAGACAGGGTCAACATTTATATATATTGTGTGTGTGTGTGTGTGTGTGTGTGTGTGTGTGTGTGTAGAGAGAGAGAGAGAGAACCTTTCATCCCAAACAAGCAAAATATAAATTCTTCTCAAATGCACATGGAACATTTTCAAAGATAGACCACATGATAGGACACAAAACAAGCCTCAACATTCAAGTAAATTAAAATCATATCAAGTATTTTCTCTGACCACAAGGTACTGAACTAGAAACCAACTTCAAGGAAAAAACTAAAAAAAAAAACCCAACCCCTCAAACTCATGGAGATTGAATAGCATGCTATTAGAAAATGAATGGGTCAAGAGTGAGATCAAGGAAGAAATCAAAAAGTTTCTGGAAACAAAGGAAAATGAACTCACAACAATGCAAAACTTATGGGACACAATGAAGGCAATCTTGAGAGGGAAGTTCATAGTGACACAGGCCTACCTAAAAAAGAAAAACATTTCAAATAAACAACCTAACCCTACACCTACAAGAATTTGAGTAAGAACAACAAAGACAGCCCAGAGCAAGTAGGAAAAAGGAAATAACCAAGATCAGAGGAGAATTAAAGGACATAGAGAATAAAAGCACAATTCTAAAGATCAATAAACCTAGGAGCTGGTTCTTTGAAAAGATAAAGAAAATTGTCAAGCCTTTAACGAGATTCATCAAGAAAAAGAGACAGGACCCATATAGAAACAATCAGAAATGAAAGAGGAGAGATTACAACTAATACCACAGAAATTCAAAGGATTGTAAGAAATTACTATGAAGAACTGTATGTCAAGAAATTTGACAACGTAGGTGAAATGGACAAATTTCTAGAAAAATATAATCTTCCAAAACTGAAAAAGAAGAAGCAGAAAGCCTGATCAGACCAATAACAGTTGACAAAAATGAATCATTAATCAAAAAACTCCTGGCACACAAAAGCCCTGGACTGGATGGTTTCATAGGAGAATTTCACAAAGCATTTAAGGAAGAGCTAATCCCTATCTTTCTCAAACTATTCCAAAAAATCCAAGAAGACAGAGACTCCCAAACTCTTTTTATGAAGCCAGCGTCACCCTAATCCCCAAACCAGATGAAGATACGACAAAGAAACAAAACTGCAGGCCAATATCACTGATGAACATAGATGCTAAAATATTGGCAAACCTCACCCAGCAATACATTAAAAAGATCATACACCATGATCAAGTGGGATTCATCCCAGGGGTGCAATGATAGTATAATATTTGCAAATCAATAAACATAATATATCACATAAAAGCAAAGACAAAAATCACATGATCATATCAATAGATGTGGAAAAAGGATTTGATAAGGTGCAGAACACATTCATGATAAAAAACACTCAGCAAAGTGGGAATAGAGGGAGCATTGCTCAACATAATAAAGGTAATATATGAGAGACCTACAGCCAATATCATACTCAATGGGTAAAATCTAAAGTTTTCCCATGAAGATCAGGAACAAAACAAGGATGTCTGCTTTCACCACTTCTATTCAACATGGTATTGGAAGTTCTAGCTACAGCAATGAATCAAAAAAAAAAAAAAAAGAAAGAAAGAAGTAAAAAGCATCCAAATTGGAAAGGAAGAAGCAAAAGTGTCATTGTTTGCAGATGACATGATAGTGTACATGGAAGATCCTATAGACTCCACCAAAAAACCACTCGACCTAATATGTGAATTTGGCAAAACAGCAGGATACAAAGTCAGTATTCAGAAATCAAAGGTATTTTAGTACACAACCATGAAATACCAAAAACAGAAATCAAGGGGAAAAAATCACATTTTCTTTACAAACAAGAAAAATAAAGTACTTAGGAATAAACCTAACCAAGAGGTAAAAGACCTGTACTCAGAAAGCTATACAACACTAAAGAAAGAAATTAAGGAAGATACAAACAAATGGAAGTATGTACCATGTTCATGGATTGGAGTTATTAACATCATCAAAATGTCCATACTACCCAATGTAACTTATAGACTCAGTACAATTCCTATTAAAGTATCAATGATATATTTCAGAGATATAGAACAAACATTTCAAAAATTTATATGGAACCATAAAAGATCCCGAATAGCTGCAGCAATTTTTGAGAAAGAACAAAGTGAGAGGGATCACAATATGTGATATCAAATTGTATTACAAGGCCACTGTAATCAAAACAGCCTGGAACTGGATTAAGAACAGACACATAGACCAATGGAACAGAATAGAGAGCCAAGAAATAAACCCAAGTCTCTATGGTCAATATTTGACAAAGGGAGAAGAAGCATAAAATGGAGTAAAAATAGCCTCTCCAACAAATGGTGTTAGGAGACCTAGATAGCTACATGCAAAAAAAAAAAAAAAAAAAAAAAAAAAAAAAAAAAAAAAAAAAAAAAAAAAAAAA